>BMAW01022125.1:162790-212491 GCA_019974015.1 Nephila pilipes
ATATATGTATACATATACAAATTTATATGCATATATATATGTATACAAATTTATATGCATATATACTCATATATATATATATATACATACAAATTTATGTGCATATATATGTATATATACTCATATACATACATGCATATTATATTTCTTATCAATGCTTCCAGTAAGAGTTCTTCATGCAATTGATACATTTGTAAAAAAACTTTCTTAAATTTTTGATACAACTTTAAAAAGCCAATCTTTCCCTTTTCAAATCAAGATTTTGTTTTGGATTAATTTAATTTAGTCTTACACATGAAAAAGGAGTATTTAATTTATTCAATTAATTTATTCTTATGCAATATTAATAATACAATGACTGAAAAATTCCAGATTTTACCATCAAGTTTAATTTTGTTGTAACAACATCCAACACAAACAAAAGCTTCTACTTCATCCATCTCACAAAATAACTTCATCATAACTTGAGTTAAATTTCCACAACTATGCAAACCCACCATGACCAATGAATCTAAAAATGAAAAAAAATAATATAATTATTTTTGTATTATTATTGGTAGCAGGATATAATCTACTTTGCAAGTTAAAAGAATACTAATTATGAATAAGTTTTTTAAAGAATTTTAAAATCTATTGCACACTTTAAAAGAAAATATTTAAAAATTAATTGTTTACATAGAAATATCTTTTTTTAACATTATTGAAATTTAATCTTAGATGTCACTACTTTGAAAAGAAAATCAATTGCTATTTTATACAGTATTGAGCAAGATAAGATGCATATTTTTCTCACTAGAGCACTAATCGTTCAAATAAGATACTTCCCATTTTTAAATACTTTGTCAGTCACTAATGTTTAGTATGTCTTTGTTATTTTGGATACACCAGTTTTGGTTGTACCTACTTGTAATTATAATTGTTCAAAGAATAATATATTTAGAATTTAAGCATATATTTTTCTATTCAAACACAATTTCACATTTTACTAAAAGCTGATTAATTTTTGAAAATAAATGCTACAATATTAGACAAAAAGTATCAATAAATGTTTTTCTAAATCAAATATTAATAGCAATATTTTTATAGATGCACTTTAAGTGACTTTGCACGGATGCAGGCAATTTCAGTTTTATCCTCAATTACAATACATCAACAGAAGAATTACAGGTTCAAATTTTATATTAATTTTATGCAGGCAATAACAATTACTTGTAATTTTATTTCATTTAGTTTTGATATTTATGTTAGTACAAACGTATTCAGCCTTCATTTTGTATAAATGTGATTATTTTGTTAACCAGTAATATGAAATGCACACAAGGGCACAAAATAAAATTTAAAAGTTTGATTCGAAAAATTAAACAATGTGAGTCTTTTCATTAATTTTTAAAAATTTTATAGCAACTAAAGGTTTACATACCTAAAGGTTTCCAATTTTTCACAAAGAGTAATTATCTTTTACACTAAGGTAAATACAATTTGTATATGATTAAAGAGAAAATAATTATTTACCAGAAGACAATTTATCAGCAGAGTCACAATCACAATTACATTTCCAATTTGTTTTTTTGTTCAATATAGATTTCAGCTCTTCAATACATTTTTCTGAATGTGTTACTTCAAATGTTGTATGATACATTGAATTAATACAGGAATCTAAGCATAAAAAGTTTAAAATTACAATCAGTTAATAGTTTTTATATCAGTTAATTTACAAAGGCAATAATATTTTAAACAGCATTTCAAGTAACCACTTTCTAAATTATTTTTCATTATTAATATCAGAGATAGAATTTAAGTTATTGAAATAAAATCTTTATTAAATTTATCATTTGAAATATATATTTTTAACACTTTGAATCCAAATGTTGCACATATACTGTAAGCTTTACACATGTTTAGTTCAGTCTTTGTACATACACAAAAAGTTAGTTCCATGAGAAACAAAGTTAACTTGTTAAAAATATTTCTCTTTCTCTTTCACACATACTTTACAAAATTCCAAGCAAGAAGAATATTTAACACCTTTTCTACTTGTTAATTTGAATCTATATTTAATTCTTGAAGTTGGCTAAAATTTCAGAAACACATATTAATGAAACCTACAATAAAATTTTTAAAATGCATAATCGAATGGAATTTAATGTAATGTCTTGACGAGACTTTTTTGATCCTCCATTTTTTTACTCAAAGATGTATTTTAAATTCTATCTAAACCTTAAAAAAATATTTTAAAAATAAAAGAACATGTTTAAGTATCCAATGGAAACATTAGATGAACTTGACGGAAATGATGATAAAACAGTAAGATTTTAAAAGAACAATGAAAATGTTGAAAAAGATGATAACTATATAAATCATAGTAATGAAGTAATGATTATATTAGGAGAGATAAATTTTCAAATTAAAAAAAAAAATCAGAAATTTAAAATTTTTTTAAAAAATACGGAAAAAAATATCAAGGAAAATTAAAGTATCAATGCAATTTCAATTGCAATGAAACTAATCTAAACTTGAAAATAATCAATATGATTGCTGAAATAGTTAAGTAATTGATTGAATATTTATATGTAAGGTAAAATAAGTTTTCACAAGATTAAGATTGCCAAGAGCTTCTCATCATCAAAACTCAAATTCTGCAATTGGTAAAAAAAGCATCAATTTTTTTTGAAAACCTATTGTACATATATATCTCTGACATCAACTCTTCAGATGAGCATCAAGAAAAAATATACAAGAAATATATATAAAATAAAAATAAAAAATATTGTTTAATTATACAGATGTATTGCAAAAATTCAAATGTGTGCATTTTTAAATGATAAAATCTGTAGTATTGTTAAATATTCTAAGCCTAACATAAAATGATGCTACACAAATGTTAAGTTATCTGAAATTTACAAATTCTTCTAAAAAAATTAACATTAAAAGACAATGATAATAAATGTTGTCTTTCGAGGTAAAAATGAATAAAAGTTATATAATTCAAAAATTTAAAAGTAAGATATTAAAATTAACTAATCTTACAAATTCTACAATTTTGAGTTCAAAAACAATTTTTGAAATCAAAATACAATCTTTGAAAAAAATTTCCTTAAAAATTCACCTTTTATGGTCATTAATAAATTCTTACCATCTTTAATACGATCATTTGCAGCATTAGTGTATTTTAGAGAAGAATCTATACCAATGCATCTGAGATTAAAACGATGATGAAGCAATTGATCAAGATATCCCTGTAAGTATATATTTATGTAAAAAACGATTTTAGTGCTCATGGATAATGTGGATTATAATGGAGTAATCAAATAAAAACTTTTTTGATCAGTATGATTGAATTTAAAGTTCAGTTAAATATTGTTAAAGGTACTTATTTTTACAAGAATGAAATTAAACTCAATGTTTATAATATATGCCACATAAATTATCTAAAATTTAATTTTGGTTTTTTAATTTTATTACAGAGCTATTTTTCTTGATCATATCACATTACACGAATAATTAAAATATGCTTTCAAATACAAGAAATAAATTACTTTTGGATAAGTATTTATAGAAAGAATAACAAATAATCTTACAAATATAACAGTAATTTGTTAGAAAAATTACCATGTTTTAACATGAAACTACTAAAAAAAAAAATGAATATAAATTTTTTCTATATACTAACATCTGATATTTTAAATTATAGATTTTTAAATACATCTAATAATTACTCTGAGAATTTTTCAAAATGCACATATTTTTTTTTTTTTTTTATGTTCAACAATAGGGAAATAGTACAAACCAAACCAGAGCCAATGTCCAAAACCAAATGACAATTATGATCCTGACAAATTTTGCCAATAAGATCAGCCATGATTTCAATTTCAAATTGTTTCTTAGATGCCACTTTCAGAGGCATGTAATTTGATTTCCTTAGATTGATGTTAATATCTTGTACAGTTTTTGATGGGAATCGAAAATTTGCTAATCGATGACATTGGTTGACAAATGACACTAGAGAAGGTGGCCAATCATTCTAAAATTTAAAAAAATGTATATATAATAATGTATTATGAGGGAAAAGCATAACAGAGTTGAATTACATGGATATAAATGCTATTTTAACACACTAAAAAATTATCAATGCTATAATATACATGAGTTAAATCATCAAGCAATAATAACCAAAAGTTAAATAAAGAAATTATAGGAAAAAAATGTAATTTCTTTTTATTTAAAATCCTAATTTATCTAAAAAACTATGATTAAAAATGTGTAAGTATATTATTTTTTTTTTACATTATACTAAAGCATTTTAATAATAATTTTAATCACAGATATTCATTGAAATACTTTATAATTTGTATTAAATTATGGATTCAATGAACAGTAGATTTTTTCAAAAGTATGAATCTTTATTACTCGCCTACAGCATGCAATATGTTTTCATTGCTTTAAAAATAAGAATATATAAATATCTCCAACTTTTAAACAATGCATAAGGAAATCTATTAACTACAATAAACTATCAAAAAATTGTTTTCCCTTTAATTATGCAATTTTTCAAGGAATAACTACATTCTATAAAATTTAAGAATAAAAATCACTTTCATTAAATTTATTTAATTTTGCAAGCAACTTTCTTCCTTTTAATTTTCTTCTTTTCAAATTGCATACTTAAGGGGAAGACTTCTTTTAATTGAAATACTTTTTTAATTTAAATAAATTGTTACTATGTAAAGCTGGGAATGAGCTCAAATCAATTACCACGTATCTATTAGATGAAAATTTGAACATGTTATAAATGATGTATCATAAATATTGTATTTGTATTTGCCAACCGTCACCAACAGTAACACTGTCTAATGCTAAATATTTTTGTTTAAATAATTAGAGAAAACAAACTATTTGCTTCAATTTCAATTTTATTATTTGATTATTCATTTAACAATTCTAAAAGATTGTATGAGATATTTTATTTTAATTAATATTGGATTAAAAATACACAGCATATTATTGATGATAGGACAAAAAATATATTATTATTGAACCTCAAACATACATAACCTCATTTTCTTCAACACAAAAGAAACTATTTCACAAAAAATGACAATTTTTAAAAAATTTATAAGTCATATAATATAATATATGCTAGATAGTTATAAACTTACCAGTATAAAATCGAATGGCAGCTGACATAAATCTTCATCTGAGAGAATGGTTAAGACTTCACACCACTACAAAAAAAAAAAAAAAAAAAAAAAAAAAAAGGTTGGTAAGATTCAGATGAAATATTAGCATGCATAAAATAACTTTAAATATGAAATGTGAAGAGCTAAGATAAAAGATTTAATACAGTTTTAAAAACATATATATTATTTTTGTACATCCATACAAATAACAACACAGTTTCCTGAGATCAAAACATCTTACTTATAAATAATAGGCTGAATATGGTCTAAAACTGTAATGTAATGGTGACCCTTAATTTGGTTTTGCTTCTTTCTAGGCTATAATTATATAAAATCCTTTCTCATCCAGGAAACTTTAAGGGAAAAAAATGGAGGAAAAAATAAAACAAAAAAAGGCTTGGAAAAAAAAAATTGTGCACAGTATTGAGACAATGGTGTGGCCAAAGAAAGCAGTAAATGTACTAATTTGACATAAAAAACATTTGGTATAGATGTAACGAAAAAAAACTGATCATTAAATGATAGCTTGGGAGTATATCACACAAACTAATATATATATATAATTTTTCTCTTCATAAAGAAACAAATGAAATAATACAATTAGATGCGAGGCATATGTAAGAAAATCCATAAGCATTGTAAAAATATAATGGCCTCACTAAAAAAACTAACTGAATATGTTCACAAGACACAGGAAGAATTTTACTTCAATTTTGCAAAGTTAATGAATTACCGTTCAAGTTTTGCATTTCCACCAATTGTTTCGTTTGTAAGTGTAAACAAAATAACACATTCTCTTTTATCTAAGACAAATGTAAAAACAGTAAGGAAATATTTTTATGGTATAAAGAATTAAAATTATATTTACATTTTCTGCAAATTTTTATCAATCACATGTATAAATGATGAAATAAATTTCCACCAGAATTTGTATATATAATTAGCTATTGAGAAAAGTACAATCTTTTCCTTGAACTTATTCATTTAAATAAGTTGGACATCTTGTTCAGAATTCTGACTCAAGCTTTTTCTCTACTTAACAGTTTATAGAGTTTGCTTTAAAATAATAAGAAACACATCAAATTTATCACACCAGTTCTTGTAAGATTAACAATTATTCTAGTTGGTGTTTTGTTAAACAAGCACTTTCTTTACAATATTACAGATTAAACTTAAAAATAATTTTAGATAATTATTGGATTCTTCTGTAGATTTAAAATTATTATATGGTTTCAGTTAGAATTTCCGAATCAATATTTTCCGACTATGCATTGTAAGTCAATTTTTCTTGTTTGAAAACATACTAAACAAAACAAAACCAAACAAAAAAAACTGATGCAAAACTAAATTTTGCTGCATAAATGAGTGGATGATGGTGCTGTTTAATGGATAAGATGTGGCTATACTGCACCAAACAAAGTATAACTGTGATCTAGATGTATGAAAAAAAAATAAATAAAAGGTGTTGACAAAAAAAGGTAGAAAATAGAGAAAGGTCACTAAGGTATCCTGGAAGAACATCACCCATATAACTAGGGTACCTGAAGGAAAATATCACCATGGTAATTTGGTGTCATTACCCAATACATAACTAAAGAAGGTAAGTTCCTGATGGGTGATGCTGATTTAAACTAAATATCTTTAAAAATCTACTATTGTCCAGAAAATTTTTTACGTGAATGATAATAAAATTTTCAGAACAAAAATACTTTTTAATGGGCTTTCTTTAACTCACACTGTATGTCTAGGTCAAAACTTTAAAAGCTTTTATTTCTCACATTTTAAAGTGCTCAATTGAGCTGAAATTTTCCATACATGATTATTTTGGATAACAATATAATTTAATTACAATTGATAAAAATTAATTCATTAAAGCTAATGATTTAAAGAATTAAATTTTGTGCCAAGTTTCTCACCAAGTCACCAAATCCAATGCTTAATTGAGTTAAAAAATTTTATACGTATTTATTTTCTATATGATAAATTTAATAAACATCAAATAATAAAATAAATTATAAAAACTAATAAATGAATAAATTCAATTTGACTCAAGGTTCCCCTTTTGCTTTTAAAATTTAAGGTATCAAAAAATTATGTCCGCAAAGTGTGAAGTTTGAAAGAAAATGCATGTACCAGTGCTGTTACACAATATAAATACAAAATTACTTTTTAAAATTTAGTTAAGTTAGCGAATCCTAAAATATTATTTATGAATGAAAACAAATTCAAAAAGTTTTGAAGAAATACAAAATTAGTTAATAAGAAAGATCTATTTTAGCTATGAAAATTTTGTCTACTGTGTTTAAAAAATTGTTTGCCACTTTTAATGGATAGCAATTAAGAATGGAAACATGCCAGTTATGTAGAAGTTTCCCAACAGATAAGCTATCAGGGTTACAAAAAACGAATTCACCAGATTGAAATAGTTATCACACCACAAAAACAACAATTATCAAGGAATCCCCGATACTTTACTTCTATCGAAGAATTATATGTGATTTGTTCATGCATGTTAGCATGCCTGATAGTTTGTTTACACTCTAAAGAGACAAATGATAAACAGTATGTACTCTTCAGCTATGTGATAAAATTTGGGATAGAGATAATATTTGTTTCTTATCTAATAAAAATATAATTTTATGCAGACTTGGTAAAATTTTGCATAGTTCACTATAACCAAAATCAGATGGAAACCACTTCTTTTTGACTTTTCAAAAAACTACCTCCCATGCCCCGAAATGAAGCCTCTCTACTCTCCATAAAGCCTGGCCAATATCAGATATTTCAGCTAGAAGAATATAACATGCAACTCAATTTCATCACTAAAATATTCTCCCAAGACTGGTGAGCATGACTATAAGTTACAATATAAAAATAGATCACATTTCTTTCATTATGAAGTGCTAACTGATAAACTACAATAACAAAAAAATTATATAATGCCATGAATAATTTTGAATATTACTTAACAAAAAAATTGTTTTGTGATACAAAGAATAAAATTCATAATCTCTGATATTTTCCAAACAAATAAGTTTTTTCCCTTCAATTAAATTCATATTACAATAAATAACATTATTCTTAGTAACATTGCAAGAAATTCAAAGCTTGAAATTTTATTTACGCAAGTACCCAAAGACATATGCAGCATTATCAAAGAAATAATTTTGAAACCATCCAAATCAATTCATAAGGAAAATAAGTTAAAATAGATTTGCTGATATGTTTTAATACAAAAAAACAGAATTTTAGTGAAAAATTTATTTATATATATAGTTTATAAAATTCAAAAGATTAATTTATAACTAGTTTATTCCATAACTGGAAAAATATAATTCTGATACTTTTGAATTAAATTCATGATATCATATTTTGATATGATGATTGACACAAAATTTAAGAAAAAATATATATTCTTTTTTATATGTATATATAAAAAAAAATCGGTAAATTCCTAATTTAGCGTACTTCTTGGCGCGTTTTTAAAATCGCGCCAAAGTGTCGCCAAATGCGGAATTCTCAAAGTCGGAATCGAGATGGCGTTTTGACCGTTGGACAAAAAACATGTCAACTGTGAAATATAGAAAAACATGAGCCGAAGCGGTAGAAATGTTAAAGAAACGGCGAAATTTTATCCGATTGACAAAAAACGTATTAAATCAGCGTTTTGTGGCAAACATTAAAATAAGAAATAGGGTAGATCTTAATTTTACTTAAAACAATAAAACTTAGATAAATATATTTAAGATTGTATAAAATAAATAACATTTTTTTTTTTAATAAATATACTTATATATAACATAACTACGAAATGTTGAAAAAAGGTAAGAAAATACGGTTAAATTATGACCGAAAGACAAAAAAACGCAGTAAATCAGCATTTGTGGAAGATATGAAAATAATTTTAAAAAACGTGAAAAAAGCACTAACCAGGGATGTCTGTGATCAGGCGGGTAAACTATGACGATCGCGTGAAGGTAATCTCTAAACGTATCATCATTCACAATGCTTTCTTCGGCAGTAATAAATTAAAAAGTAAAATAATTAAGTAATATAACTAAATAAATTTAAAAGTAATATAATTAAGTAGTATAACTAATAAATAATATAATATTAATAAGAATTATAATATATAGATAATATAGAATTAGAATAAATCAAATATATAGTATAATATAATAAAAATAATAATTAATAATAAAATAAAAATTAATTAGAATTAGATTAAATAAAAATAGTATAATATTAATAACAATTAAAATAAATCAAAGATAAATAGTATAATATTATATAATTGAGAATTAAAATTCAAATATATATAGTATAATATAATATAAATAAGAAATAAAATTGAAATATATATAGTATAATATAAATAAGAATTAAAATATATATAATATAGCCTAGGCTAAAAATTAAATAATATATAAAATATATAAGAATTAAAATATATATAGTATAATATAATATAAATAAGAATTAGAATAAATCAATCGTCAGAATAGAAACGAGATCCCCTTTCATAGTAGGGTTACCACAAAAATACGATTCTTTCGATTTTACGACTTTCTTGAACTTTTCTGGCTGGGTTACCAGATAGGCGAATTATCGCCAATTTGAATTTTTCTCAGTCGCCAAAAGTACGCTAATTTAAGATCCACCCAAAAAATCATTTACATTAACGCATAAGTTATTCTCTATAAATAAGATTAGTTTAAAAAGCATTGTGTTTTAATACAATTTCATCTGCTTTGAATTAAAAACTGGTAGAATTCTGAATAAAAATTTTGAAATTAACTGGAATAAATCAAATAAGTTTGTCACTTATATTATACAGTTCATGATATTATCACATAAAGTTATTAAAAAGCATTCAAGAATTGGAAATAAGTCATGAAAATTACTTTTTGTTTTTATGTGTTTTTAAAAATTAATTATAAGTCAGTAAAATCAGGAATGTATATGAATTAATTTTTTATGACACTAAGGGGGGGGATGTAAATTTTTGTTATAAGAATAAATAAAGCTTTCAGACTTTTTCTACAAGGGAATTCAGAAATTTTAACTTACACTGAGAGGTATATTTTCTAATACATTATGGATAAAAATCTCAGTATTTCTCACATCATAGATCCATGAATATTCAGCTAAAATCTGAGTTAAATCAATAAAATATGATACTATGGAAGTATCATCTATTTGAAAGGCGGTAATTTCAGTTATATTCTCCATTTCAACAAAAATGGTGTGCTAATAAATTACAGTTCTAAATAAAGTCTATATCAGATTCTAAAAATTGGTAGAAAATCTCTCCTATTCACAATGCATTTTCAGGTCTGCGAAATCGGAGCACAATTTTTAATTATGACTTTTAGATTATTCGGCAAATGGAGGTGAAAAGCCATTACTCCTTTTGAATTGCTTTCATTCAATTTTTCTCGTAGAAATGCTTCATTAGCAACCACCACTTTATGTGCGATTCAGAGCACAAATGTTATGAGGAATTCAGAACTTGGTTGTTTTTTGTGTGATGCGAAAGCTATTATCCCTTTTAAAAGATGCTTTTCATTCAATAGATATCAAAATATTTCAAATTCATAAGGAATTTTACGAACATTTGTGAGCGAGCCTTGTTTTTCTTTTATTATTTATTTTATTTTATGAGATATTGAGCAACGAAAGTTTACATCAGTGCTAGCTACGATTGTTGCAAATGTCAAGCAGGAAAACTTTGTGAGGTTTACAGGTTTTAGAAACGAATCGGGACGTGTAATGCTCACTGTTTTGAGTGGCAACGATACAATGGATGCTGGTATATTATTTCTGGCCTCTTTTTGTAGATCGCCAAGTTAACCCTACGGCTTGTTATTGAGCTTATTTTCTTTGTGCTAAATTATATTTGCAAGAAATTTCGAGCTGCGAGGTTGTATTCGTACGTGGTTGCTAGTTTTCATATGAAAGTTTTTCTAAAAGTTGTAATGTTGTATTATTTTTTGACTTTGTTGTTGTTTGATTTCACGTGTATGTTTGTTTGGTTTAATTAACGTCGCATTAAGAACAAGGGCTATTGTCAACAGACCTCGTAATTTTGAACATCAGTCAAGTGACGAAGATGACACCTGAGCTGGGACTCCCCTCTCCAAAAATCCACGCAAACGGGAGGACTTTGGGCCCTGACAGATTTAATGTTTAGCCCGACAGATTAGACATTAGCTCGGACTACACGACGGGTCTTTAGTGGTATCTACGCTGCCTTATCCACTAGGTTATCGCGGCCTCTGGTTGGAATGCAGTTTAGCCCAACCACCCTTGGCGATATTTTGCCAAAGGCGGCAACCCTGTTTTCTTTCACTATGGTGGCTTTAGATGTGGCAACCCTTTCGAATCTTCAATTTCATTTGGAAATTCAAGCCAACAGATTTTTTTTATCTCTACTTTTAGACAGATAACAGGCTCTGTTTTTACGATGTTTTTTTTTTTTTTTTTTTAGCCAATCACTGTAAACAGAGTTTTGGCGCGTTCGTTTCTAAACTTTAACTCTTGTAAATTTCTAGAATATTCGGGATTGACTGTTATTTTATTTCTGGATTGCTTGGAATGAAGAGTTCCTCTGCGGATTTTTTTTTTTTTTCCTGTTTTGGAGAATTTCGTTTCTTGTGAATTCCTCTTACTGGATCATTTCTTGGATTGATTTGTATTTCTCCCTGTCATTATTCCGTGTATTTTCTTCCGTACATTTGTGACTGTCGGTAAAAGTGTTCTATGCTCATGTTTCTGTGCCTTTGGGTTCTGCCATTGTCCTTGGTATGGTAGAATCTTCCGAATCTATTTTGAAACAATTCTCCTTGTCTCATTGCCAAAGAATTTAGCATAAGTACTCTCGTAATTCCTATTACAATAAAGTAATCCGATCTCATGAGCGTAGCCCGATGGTGCAAACAGGATTAGACAGCTCGGCCCCTTCCCCCACCTGTGCCACCCGAGGGACATGGCCCGTTTTGCCCCTCCTATACGGCACGCCACTGTCCCCAACTAAAGAAGGATTCTTAATTTTACTTTCCAACCTTTCCTAGTATGCATTACAAAAAGACTACTTAAATTACAAGCAGCGAAATTAATTTTCCACAGATTAAAAAAATATGTTTGAAAGAGCATAAAGAGGAAAGTTTACTCTGGAATTATTATTATATTTTCTACTGTTCAAAGTATTTTTATGATCAGATCAGTCCACCGGTTATGGGTTGTTTTTTTTATTTTAAGAAAGATTTAAAACTATTTGCAAAAATCAAGGAGAAAAAAAAAGGTTACACAAGTGAACCGATTAATTCTTAAAATTTAAATAAACGAAGATCGCGTGGGCTTACAAATTGGTCCCGTTCGTTCAATATTTACTTTACTGGTTTCGATTGAACTCGGTTAGTTCTTTAAACGTTTTCGGTCAAAAATCAAGAGTTAATTCAATGTTTATATCAGAAAAATTATGTTCATTACAAATTAATTTGTGTTAGCAAACAACAGAAATAAACACCTCGCGGGTGTATTCATATTTGCACGATTTTTTTTCCCCTCCTTGTAAATAAAGTTAATGTACTTCTTTTACATTCTTATATATTATTCCAGTCCTGACTCAAACAGAACACGAATCGAAGTTCCAGATCGCCGAGGCCATTAATGAAATGACATATTTAAAATACTAACCCGAACTTCTTTAGAGCAGTTAAATGACATGACAGTCGAGAAGGTGAACCATAATTTGTGAATACTTCTCATTTTAAAATACAACCACTCAGATCGAGTTTACTTCCAGCTCTTCACCGCAGTGGCGAAAAGTGCGATCATCAATGGCTCAGGACGCTCCGAAGAGTATCCACGAGCCGTTTTCACGCTCAGGAAGAAACCCCAAACCGCATCATCGTGGTTGGAGTCGCTCACAATGTTGAATCGTAGAGCGGAAGAACCATACTATAGAAATGATCCTATGAAGCATGATCTTGCCCGACCCAGCCAGTCGAAATTATTTAAATAACAATTCCTTATTTTAATAGTGGTGTGAAGCTTTAAGAAACGACGAGTGGAAATAAATTCTCCGCTTTGTGATGTCTCCTAGAGACAAGCGAATTTCTGGAGGCATTTAAACCATCCAGGAGGACTCTTTCGAATTGGTTTCGAAAGATATTCGCGTTCTGAGGCAATTCAGTTTAATAGACATACTTGTTCTTTTCATTTTATTCAGAAATGTCTCTTCTGACCGGCAGATGACACTGTATGCGCATATTTGTTCAATTTTTTCTCAGAAAATTCCGTTGCCTTTTTTTAAGTCACATAATGTGTAAACTGGCTCAAAAAAAAAGAGTCTAACGTATAAACAGATTCAGCATATTCAGACTATTTATTCCTTTTGCTAATGCGAACGACTTTTCGGATCGACTGGCACTGTATAATTGGAGAAAACTATACTATTGCCGATGTAATTTTAACCTTTACGGAATTTTCAAAACTCATGAGAGCTGTAAATTAGTTAAAGAGGCGTGATCGATTCTGGATTCGTTTACAGTGCGCTCATTTTGGATCCTTTTTTCGCCCACTTTTATTTCAATTGCTACGTTATATTTACATAGCACATGTATGAAATTCCACGGCCTGTAGGCACTGTCAGTTTAGTTTTAACCACGCTGTTTTATTAGAATTAGCTATGTACATAATCCTGTATTAAAATAAAAATTCTCATATAATGATTGCGTAACATATTATTTTTGTTATGAGTTATTCAATATTAAAACCTTTTTAATTCTATAAATTAATAAAGTCATAAAATGCTTATTCAACAATTGTAATATATTGTAATTCCTTAAATTTCTGAAGTCATAAGATTCTTATGTAATAATAATATTAAATGCGTCAATTTGGAATGTTACAATTTGTATCATTTCGATATTGGAACAATTTTTGAGCTCCCGTAATGATAGATTTTAAATGCCGTCAAGTTTATGGCCATGATTGCCAACTCGCACCTGATACTTTACTTTAATCGGAAGCTCTTGTTCTTTTGTGATTAACTGGTTACTTTTGAAATTTATTTGGTTTAAAATATAAACCTTTATAGCATTCTTAGTTTGTGTTACACATTTATTTTTATTTAAATTACTGATATATGATTTCTTGATCAATATACACAATTTTGTTATAGATCATACTAGCCGCGAGTTCTTATAGCACTCTAGCAGATGGCTGGCCTTGATTTAATTATTTTCGACACTTTTTTAATCGGTCTTTCTTAAATTGATATTTACAATTTAATATCTGTTACCAAATAACAGTTTCAAAAAAAAAGAATAACAATGAATGAACACTTTTTTATGAAGGGAAAAAAATTATTTATAATAAACGAAAATTAAACACCACTAAATTTTTCTCAGAAACAAAATAACTATAAATATTGATCAATGTGGAAAAACGGGATTTGTTGATAGGTTTTCATGCATTGATAGAAGATTGTCATGTTTTAACAGGTTATAATATTAATAATTTTGATTTTCCTTGTGTGATTACTAGACTGATCCGGTTAGGTATGGATGACTATATAAAATATTACACATAAAAAAAAAAAAGGAAATTATTTAATTACTACTTATAAGAATAAAATTGTTATTGATATGTATAATTTTATTCAAATATTTTCTAGTTACGATTTACCAAGTTTTAAACTTGATATTGTTGCTCAATGTAAATTGAAACAAAATAAGTTTCTTATGTCTGAACACTGAAACAGGAGCACAATGGTTCCCCATTCTGCTGCACGAAGGATCATGTGATGTGTAGTGCATCCCACACAGTTAATTACTTTAAATACAAATCGTCAAGTTAAGAGCCTATTAGAATAATGTCGTATGAATGATGAATCGAATGAATTGACCAATAGTTCATTCCCTTTGGATTTGTAAGACGATGTGGGTCAAGTAATGTGATCCTAATTCACACAAACAGATTTAAATAGGAAAACAATCATACAAAATTAAAAAGTGAAATTTAATTTTCTAAAGGAATGTGTTTGATAGACATACCGAACATTTGCAATCTCTTAATTTGATAGTTCAAGGAAAGGGGAGGGGGAATAATTGTTAATGTGATTTGTCACAAACTCTATTTAGTTTTGAATCTATATTTCGGCTTTTAGCGTTCTTGTTAGAGAACAAAATATTTAGTCATTTTACAAAAGTGTAATAAAATTCGTTTCGTGCAAATATAATTAATGTTAAATAAGAAAAATAAGTCCGAATAAGAAGGAAACTGGAGGAACTGTCAGCAGATTTCGTAGCAGTCGTAAGAGTTATCTGCATTCGTAAGAGTATTGTTACGAATCGAGTGTGCAGATGGCGCTAGGTATCATCTTAATAACGTAGTCGCAACAGTGTCATTTGTTAATCAGAGGAAACACATTTTTAAAAATGCAACGAAAAGAATGAGCATTTCATATTTATCAAACAAAAATCAATTGTTTAGCATGGAAGTAGAAATTGAGTAATTATTATGATATGCAGCTAAGCAATCAGAATTGCATTTTTAAAAATGTGTTTCCTCCATGCAGAGTTATGCAGGGAACAGATTTAACCTTCCGAGTTGCGCTTTTTTTTAAAATAATTATTATTAAATTACTCATTTAAATATAAGAATTAAAGAAAAAAAAAATTATGAGTTATTATTGCGAAAAATAAAATTATAGATTATATTTACCCTTCCCAAAAATTTAATACATTAAAATGGCTGTAAAGTTAAACATATTCTTCAGTAAAGCTTTTTTTTTTATATAAAAGTGAACATAGTATTTTCAGATACTGAAACCAGGATAATAGAATTTTAATCAAATACTGAAAATTTGATGTCTTTTAAGTATCTCATTTTTTTATGTAAAACCAATTGCGAAATACAATTTTATCCAATAATGTACATACTTTTTCCATCATTTTGTTAAAAATCAATTGTAATTACCTAACATGTTAGAATGTTGGTATATACTGTTTACATTAAATTTTCATCTCGGAGAAATATTTTTGTAGCATCAAAAAAATATCATTGAATATTATTGAAGGAAGTTAAGAAAAAGAGAGCTTCAAAACATTAAATATATTTAAGCTAAATGTAATTAAAATTAAAGCAAACGTTAAGAAATTGAAAAGTGATCTACCTAAAACAATAGTCTCTTAAGTGGTTAATAGTAGGAAATCAATATTAAAATCATTTGACCGCGAAACATTCTAAGAAAGAAACCAAATTAAAAAGATGTAGTTTGAAATTCTTGAGGCAAAAAAAAAAAAAAAAAAAAAAGGTGTGGGCTGCCTCATATTTTCGAATTCAGAATAATGTTATTTATTTTTCAGTTAAATATTGATTCTAGTTTACAAATGATTTAAGGTAATTTAAACTCTTTATTCAAAGGATAAATAATGTCAACTGAGGAAAAAATGGTGTAATAATGGTATATAATTTTGATATCACTCTACTGTTAACGTTTATTGCGGAGAGTGTGGTTTAATTAAAGCTGTCAATCATTTCGAAATGCCTACTTCTCTAGTAATGCTAACCAAGGAAGAGCATAAAACCAGAATTAATGTGAACAATGCGCTGCAAAGGAACAGATTTTGTAATCAGAGGAACAATGGAATAGGATATTTATGTCGTAAAATAAATTATTCTGAAAACACTTTATTCTGAGAAGGGCTTGGGTGTTTAAATGAAAAAAATTGACAAGGAAACAAATAACGGAAGATGTAAATTAAATTTCTCGACACACCCGTCAAAAATGCACAAAAAAGACATGCAAAATATTTTTAAAGATTTACCTTTAATTGGCTACATAGATTCCCCCCCCCGGGTCTATTTACAGTCTCTACGCTCCAATTATACAAAAACAAATAATTACACTATTTACAAATCAAAACGGCGGGAAAACGTGCCGAGACTGTAGAAACGACGTACTGTATTTTACCCCTTTTTCTCTCACAGAAATGTTTCCCCTGTCTCTCGCGACGTAAGCGCACTCCTGGGGAGGTTGTATTTTTTTAACAATAAAGATCAACCTGTCTCCAGACGTTTTACGAATTCACACCTTTCATCAGACATCTTTTCTCTAACGGGAGAGAAATTTTTTGATTTTGTTTGCAACTAAAGACATAACACGTAGCAATAAAGTTGTATATGTATTTCAATTTTCCTATATTTAAAATAAAGTGGTGCCTTCAAATATGTAATATCGTTCAAAGACAATCAATACATAAGGGCAGTTTATCAAATTCGGGAACATAATATAAGTGCTGCATGTAGAACGGAAACACATATTATATTCCGAGTTCCACCTGTTCAATCGACACTAGCTCTATCTGTGAAAGAAAACAGCAGATTGAATCAAATATCCAAACCTATACGAGAATACGTCAAGATACCAAACGTGAACTTGCCCCAAATTTTTCAATTCACAATGACTATGAACACCCTGAATAGCCTCAAGAATTCAATCAGGTTATTCAATGAAGAATTGAAGCGACTCGAGGGTGAGTACGCTTTCTTATGACCTTGCGAAACTGCTGGCTGCCCCGTTAACCACACCCCTAATATCTCACCTAGTATTAAATCAAATAAAAGTAATGACAACAACTCTGACGGTTTTGTTACACCACCTGAAAGAAAAACTGCCAGGAAATTAACTAATAACTCGAAAATTGAAATTAAAACCAAAAATAAATACCAAAAACTTTCTACCATTGAGATTAAATTCTGAAAATTCAACCCATTGTAACTCAGAAAATAATACCCACACAAATAAGAATCTCCTTCCCCCAGTAATGCTTAAAATAAGCCAAAACTATAGACAACACTTAAAAGAACTAACTTCGGCAATTACCACTTTACGTACTCGCCTTTCCGGTGAATAGTACACAATTAACTTTGAAGAATATCGTTCACTATACAATGTTCTAACTACTAAACCCTACGAATACGAATAGTTATAAAAGGTCAACCAAGAAATACTGATGTTAAAGATATTCATGAAGAACTCGCCTTAAACCCTACAAATGTTAAACAATTGATCAACAGGCGAACGAAGCTCCCCTATCGATCTACATAGTCACACTACCAAAATACGAAATAAATCAAAAAATCTTTGATCTTACTAAAAATTTGCTATATGTTAATTACAATAGATAACTACAAAAATAATACCACCACTCAATATTTTAATTGATATAAATTTAATACAGAGCACAAAACTGTCATAAACATCCGAGATGTATTCAATGTTCTAGTGCACGCTCCACTCGCGATTGTCAAATGCAAAACAAAATCCAAGAAATTAACTGTCACGAAAAAGGACATTCTGCCTTCTACAAAGATTGCAAACTCTTCCCTAAACCACCAAAAAACACCCTAAAAACAATAATATTCCACTGAAAAAAATCATCAGAGAAAATTTCACATTCGCTCAAGCATTAACCTCTTCTCAACAGATGGCGCAGCCTACCACTGAAACTCGCAAAAATACACCTCACTATTATAATCAAAATAAAATCCAACGAACAACATTATACAAGCAATTGAACAACTGAAAGAACTTGCAGAAATTTTTGTTTTTACACCAGGTCTTCAAACTAATTTACATAAAATTAAATCAGCTAAAAATAACATTGCAAAGATAACGGCGATCCTCCAAGCTTTAATGTTAAATGATGAATAATTACAACACCACTTTTTTTAATTTTTGCAAATTATATTCAT
This sequence comes from Nephila pilipes, assembly GCA_019974015.1. NCBI lineage: Eukaryota > Metazoa > Arthropoda > Arachnida > Araneae > Nephilidae > Nephila > Nephila pilipes. Next base: position 181,735 of record BMAW01022125.1, read on the forward strand.
ATATATATATATAAAAATTTGCATTTCCAATAAAAATTAAAATGTTTTTCTTTCATTTTAATTAAAAAAGGGCAACCAATAGCAGTTTCAGCGCTACTCACCTCTCAACCAATGAAAATTCAGTACCCCAGATTTTCATCAAACTATTTTTATATTTGGACTTTACCATCAAAAATGAAAACTCCATTCTTCCAAAGCAACTTCTATATACAAGATTTGGACTTGAAGAGCGCTCCGCGCTCTAGGCGCCCACAGAACCATCAACGTCAACCTTTCACTTATTTGTTTTCGTAAACCCTTTCAATGATAATTAGAATTTTGTAAAAACTTAACATATCGAGAGTTTCTGATCCTCGTTAGGAATGTAATCAAGATTTAAAAATATTAATGGGTTGAAGAGACATACAGTTTTCAACATGTTGATCAGAGTGGAGTATTTTATATGACATGTAAATAAATAGATTCAGTGCCGTGAGAGTCAAGAGAAAGCTCTAATACAAAGAATAGAGTTTAGTGCCTTTCCCGGAAATTTCCCCGCTAGAGGCGCTTTACTCGTTTCCTTTCAATGTATAACATGTTTGCATGCTGCCAAGTAAACTTTTCAGCTGTAAAAAAGAGAAGTAAAACTGCACTGCATAAAAAAATAGAGAAACCAGTAAATAGAACGGAAAAGAATCATTGACCTTATTCTAAAGAGACTCGTCGGAATCCATCGGCTGAAAAATAGTTGCTGAACCATGTTGCTCAAACAAATCTCGGGATATTCAGCTTTCTGTGTTCAAACCAATTTAATTTGAATTTTTAAAAATTCTTCTTTGTTTTTTCGTGCTGATTTTCTTCTTCTATTCAGGGATTGCTAATAAATAAGAACTTCATAAGTAACCAATATAATTTTCATATTCTGTTTCTTTCCTTATAAATAGTTTTCGAAGTAACATATAAGTGAAAAACATGGTAAGCTTTTGATTTAAGTTGTTAAAGGATTAAAAGGTAAATAAATTCATATAAGAAGCAATAAGTAGCTCATAAACATTTGTTTAAGTGCTTTTAATTGCTCCTTACATGAATTTATTGCGCCATACATATTAAAACATTTACCGGTGAAAATGCAGTTTAGCGTAACCACTTGGGGAGATTTGAAAAATTGCTAAATTTGGTGATTTTTATGGCGGAGCCTGAAGTCCGCGATGCTTAAAAGTAGGAATTTTTTGATTCACCTAAGTTTCAGGGTCGTCTCGATTTTTCGGAGGGCACACAGCAACAATGGTTTTTAAAAACTCCTTGTAGGTTTCATCCTGCATGGAATGATTGTGTCTTCGTCTCCACATGTATTAATCCATGTAAGAATGAAATTCTCCCTCGACATGGAGAGTACTATGACGAAGAAAGCGCTTGATTGCTGACCAGGTTCCTTCAATGGAATTAGTATGCGCACCGGTCTCGGGATACTCAAATGTAAGGCTGTGGTTGACTCGTAAATGAACAAACCCTCATCAGAGAGGCAGTCATACGATTTCCAACAGTCCGAAACAATCGTTGACCCAGGTAACACCCATTCTTTAATGACTTTTAACAGCTCCTCTTTCGTACATCTTTCGACACAATTCACAAACAATTTCTTGGTACCTCTTTCAACCTCACCAAACACCCATTCACCCTTAACAGGTTTTCCTCTGCCATACTTCATTTTACCAAATTTAGATATTCGTCCACCTCAACTATCACTCCAGGTCCTCCGAGCGGCTCACTTTTTTTTAGTTATGTCAATCGTACAAACCTCTCGACAGAACATAAACCAATCTACGACGGTATGTTCATGGATCTTGACTTCATTCACAACAAATTCATTCAAACATCTACCAAACCTTAATCTAGTAATTCGGAGGACATCAGGCAAACTGAGATGACTCTGAGAAAACCAAGAGCCTCTCCTAACGCTTCTACGAACACAATGAGCATTTTCTCTCTTTTCTTGCAACGCCATTCAAATCCATCCATCAAACTAAGAAATTCACACAACCTCATATCATCACCACATTTCGGACATTCATAGGTGGACACAATTAATCCTTATTTCATTACACATACAAGGAAAGGATATTTCCCTTCCTTTTGCAAATCAGAAAGAAATTTTAAAGTACATTCACTCACCTCAGTCGAAGTCATTCTCGCAGCCATTGAAAGAAACTGGGATTGGGAAAATAAACGTGGAGTAAATAATTGCCGATGAGGTAAAAAAACGCAGAAAACACAAAATAAACCGAGCAGGAGAATTCGAATACAAGAACGTTAAGAAGGTGAAACTGAAAAGCACGAAAACACAGCAAAATAAATAAGCGACTGAATTGCACCGGAATAACGGACAAAGAATATTCTAGAAATTCTGAGAAGTCGGCACTCAGCAACGAAAACGCCCAAAATATTAACCCCTGATTGGTTAAGATTAAAAAGAAAATAGTTTCGAGTTAGAACGGAGGTGCAAAAATACCAATGTCTATCGTGATTGGCTAAAAAAAATGCAACAAGCTCCATGGTGTGAATGGGGGGTATAAAAAAGTAATCCAGACAGAAGGGGAGGAAAAAAAGCTGGTCGACTGTAATTCCGAATAATGTGGCAAATTCGAAAGAGTAGCCCCGCCGAAAGCAACAAAAGTGAAAAAAACATGATCAGAGGAATGTATAACGAAAAAAAAAAAAACATCAGGTGTTCCGGAATCCGAATTCGTGTGGCAAATTCGAAAGCGTTGACCAGCGTAAAGTAACAACAGTTAAAATAAAATGGTTAGAGACAGGTATAAATATATAAAAAAAAAAGTTCGTTACTGAAAATCAAAATCAGTGAATGCATTTGACTTGATTAATGCTCGGGTAAGTATGATATAATTTGACTAAGTTTAGATACTTTGACAGATTTAAAACAGCAGATTAGTAACAAATATTTTAATAATGATTTAAAATAATTTTTCTTTCCTCTTGATAACGGCTAAATAATATTTATTTTAATTAAAAACTTGGATAATTAGAACATTTATGATTTAAATGTTTTCGAATCAAGATGCACGTAATAACTAAAATAATTTTCTTACGATCAGAAGATAAAACAATCGAAATTTCATGAAATTACACTTCTTTTTCAGGCGCATAAATTTACTAGAAAGTTATACAACATATTTTTGTTAGACATTCAAATTTCTATACTACGAGGATGTTGCTGGAATGTATCTGGTCTTGAGCAGGTGGGACCGTCAGTGTCTCAGTTGGGTTTCTTATGCATCAAACCTAGCAAACAATCTTCAAGTTCCTGGGGTAGGGAGACAACTAAAATTAGATATGATATGAGCGCCAGCGAGTTCCAACGATTCTGCTCAATATGACTTGTTGACAGTCTTTGAAGAACAATCAGAATTAATATCATACAATTGTTGGGAGAAGAGGTAATGTATTTATATCTTTTTCCTCAAGTGAATATTGCGTTAGTGGTGTTAAGCATACACCTAATTCTTCAACAAATGAGGAGGAAACTATTATTAAAAAAATAATTATTAACTTTAGAATTTAAATGAGGTATGAATGAGAAAAATGAAGATGTTTGATTCAGCATCAAGAATTAAAAAAAAAAAAAAAAACTATACATTCTGTTGATTCCGAAAATAATCTCCGCAATTCGAGATGAGAGATGGCACTAAAGTTACTATATTTTCGATAATTTTTAGCCATGTTGAGGAACCACATGTATATCTTCCTGTATCTACATATTTATTAAGCAAAGCAAAAGTCTCCAAACACAAGAGCAATAACATAAATTTGCGAAGTTCTTCATTTAAAACAGTATTCGAAAATTTGTACAGAATTTAATGGTTTCTTTACAACTTATAAAACTAAGGACTTATACCAGCGCTAGAGGCGCAACAACCATTGTAAAATAGCATAGCTGTATATAGCGAAAGAATTTTGAATCTATCCCATGCCATTCTTCCTATACTGTGAATATAACCTAGCTTACCAGAAAAGTACATCTCAACAATTTCTTCTGATAAATGCTATGATTAGATGGAGCTTAACAGAAACAAATAATTACTGTGAGTTCGAAATCATTTTTAGAATTTAAATGTGATATAAATGAGGTAGAAGAATAATTGGAATGAATTGCATCCATAAAACACGGGTAACATGATGTGAAATGATTTTGTTATTTTGAAAATTGCCCCAAGCAATCTCCGAAAGGAAAAAGAAAATCGGCATGAACAAAAGAAGAAAAAGAAAGAAGAATTTTGATTGAAATTCAAATGAAATCGATTTGTAAACAGAAAGTTGAATATCCTGAGATTTGTTTGATGAACATGGTCGGTAACTGTTTTTCAGCCCATGGTTGGTCCCTTAAGAATAAGGTCAATAATTCTTTTCCGTTATTTTTTTCTTATCGGTATTTTATGCAGTGCAGTTTTATTTATCTTCTTTACAGCTGCAAAGTTTACGAAAATGTTCTTCCGGCGTCAAGCAAACTTGTTTCGTATTGAAATGACTACGAGTTTAGCGCCTCTCGTGGGGAAAATTCCAATACAAGCACTAAGCGCTATTCTTCGTATTATCTCTCTCTATTCTCACGGTCTATTTATTTCCATGTCCTAAGCTTTGGTGAATAGGTCAAAAACTGTTTGCCTGTCCAATTCATAGTTCTTTTTATTCCTAAAGAGCTTTAGACATTCTCGATATGACAGTTTTTACGACATTGCACTTTGTCATTAGAAGGGCTTACGAAAGCAAACAAGTGAGAGCTATCTAGTGCCCTAAAAATGCACCAAAACGATTAAGAGCTTTAAATTAATTTTCAGTCTAGTAGTAGAAATGAGAGGAAAATACGAAATGGTTATTTATGATCTTGTTAACATGCATGTTTTGTCTATTGAAAGTATCCTAAATAGTCAGATTTTATGCTACGTTATTTTTTTTTATTTTATTGTTACAGGCATTCCATGATATTATTTATTGTCATAAATTGTTAAAAAAATTACTAATTTCATTTCACTACTGTTGCTTTTAAACACATTATAATTATAATGCTGATTGACATTTAAAAATATTTTTTTACGAAATAAGTTGAGTTTGAATTTTATATTAACAAATAAAAATATGTAAACAATGCGCTGCGAAGAAGCAGATTTCATCAGGGGGCCAAAGGAATGAGAAATTTAGTCAGTCAAAATATTCTGAAAAGTGCTTGGGTGGCTTATGAAAAAAGCTGGAAAAGCGCCCATGGAAACGCAATGAAATGGAAAATGTAAATTACTCTGCCCCAAGGGTCTCGAAACTATGCAATTCTCGAGGCCTTCTCATCCGGCCAGTGGAAACCTTTCTACTCGAGGAAAAAAAAATTATGGAAATTTATCTGTATCCATCCAAGATCAGGCACCGCTAACGTGGACGCCACATTTTTAAAGAATTAAAAGAGAGGCGCGCTGTAGTGCATTATGTTTTCCAGCAGATTACTATATTACAAAACAATTCTGAGTCAGTTTCACCAATGGAAGACAAAAAATTTTTTCTTCGGGTACCGATACGTGAGACGGATACTTTTTTGTGCTTTCTTTTGAATATTGATGATACGTTCTCGACAGCTGTGAACTGAAAGTGATATCTTTTCGTACTTTTTCGTTGGACTGTTACATAACTTTCCCGCGCCCTGATCTTCGACAGCGGGGTTTTCTCCTTTCGCCGGTGGCCACGCCCGAGCTATTGGATTTTTATTTATCTACTCTGGTAGAAAAAAAACTATGTTCTGCTCACGTGCTTGCACGTGTTGACTTTTCACCCTGGATTACGACTACGGATCTCCCCCTGGATTTGACATGGATACTGCAAATAACACAGAGGTATGTGAACTTATTGTGATTTACCTGTGTGATTTAAACTTAGAGGATGCTTTTAATAGAATAGAATTTTTAACCGTTTCCATATCTTGTGAAACGTATTGTGATTACCTCGAACAAGTGATATACAATTACTCTACGCAAAACTCAGGTGCCCCAGACATTAAGCTAATTAGCGATACACAACACATTATCATTAGATGTGCGGGAAAATTTACAGCAGATCCTCGAGAATGTTAGGCAAAAGCTTACTAGCACTCTCCCACCACCACCACTGAGTAAACCAAATAAAAAATCAAAATAAATAAACAAATAAAAGGAACTTGGCATCGTCCACTTCTGACAATAGTGAAACAAAAAAGTCTAAACAGTTAAATAATTCCGAAGCTGAAACCATGCACTTCTTTCCCACTTCTTCCGGTGTAGAAAGTGAAATTGATACTGTTGCTAACAAGACCATTCCTGTGACAACTCCTGCAAATTTGGATCAAAATCCTACTAGAGATACCGAATCAGATTATAATGATAGATTCAATGTCGTGAATAGGAAGAAAAAAAAAGTCCCTCCAATTGTTATAGATGAAAGTATGAACACCACTGAGCTCCTCAAAGAACTCAGCGAAAAAATCGGCACAAAGCTGCTTGGCAGATTTGTCAACGGGAATCTTAAAGTTTTCCCAGAAACACCCAACCAACACAGAATAATACAAAATTATATCTCAGTAAAAAAATTGAAATCTCGCACTTTCGAAATGACTCACCAAAAAAGTTTGAAAGTTCTAGTACGCGGTTTACCTGCGGACTACGACACTAATGAAATAATCAATGAACTGAAATATTTTGGATTTAATCTCGATCACGTATCAGTCCTCAAAAACAAAAAAATAACACAAATTTGCCACTTTTCTTGTTTCTTTTGAAAAAATCGGAAGGAACACAAAATATTTTCAACATCTCCAACATCGGGTATTTTAAAGTCAAAATTGAAACCTTAAAAAAGAACACAATGCCTGCTCAGTGTTATCGATGCCAACAATTCTATCACCACGGCAGATTTCGCAACCGCACCCGAAAGCGCCTCAAATGTGCTGGTAGCCATATAACTCGAGACTGCACCAAAACAATGCAAACTCCTGCTAAGTGCGCACTCTGCGGAGGTCCCCACCCCACCAACTTCTCTGGCTATGCAAAAAATCCGCTAAACATAAAAGCATCAAAACCACCAACAACAAATGTTTGGGAAGAAGGAAGAAGCAATTACAAAACAAAAATGCTCCCCAACTTCAAATTGCTCCACAACACTCAACACAAATCAACAACACTTCAGCCTCTCCACTCGTAAACACTATGACTCGACTACTAAACCAAATGGGCAACATGCTCTAAATTATTCAAAACCAGCTGATTACTTCTAAATAATAACTACTACACCAAACTTTAATAACCCTTCAATTTGAATCTACAGCTGGAATGCAAATGGTCACAAAAAACACATAGAGGAACTGAAACACTCAATAACCAAACACGACTCGGATATCATTGGTATCCAAGAAACACACCTTTGTCCATCTGACACAGTCAAAATTCCTAATTACATCTGCCATAGAAGTGACCACCTTACTCATAGGGGAGGCGGCACTGCTCTCTTTATTAAAGATTGCACATTAAACACTATCCAATTATTATCAATACCCAAACCTTTGAAAACACAACCATAAACATCTGCCTACACAACAACTCTTATATAACTACCTCCAATATATACAGACCTCCACACGGGACCATTAACACCACAGACCTCGATTCCATCCTCGTCCCAAACCATAAAGTTCTAATTTTTGGAGACTTTAATGCAAAACATCCGTGTTGGAACCCGGTAAGAACAAATAGAAATAGCTCTGTTATTTGCAACAGGGTAGTTGCTTCAGCTCTTGACATCTTTGCTCCAGATCAACCAACTCACTTCCCGCACAGAGGATCGAATTCCATTCTTTATTTTGCTATTGCAAGAAATCCGATACATTCTGACACATCTAGCATAAATGAACTAAGCAGCAATCACAATCCCATCATCATAGATCTTCTTTTAAACAATATCCTTCCCCCTGATCTTAGAACTCATAAAACCACAAATTGGCTCAAATTTCAAGAAATTATTTATCAGACTATGCTCGGAAATCTCAAAATTGATCTGGATGAAATGGACGACGCTATCAATGATTACAACGCCAAAATAACCCATGCATTAAATTGTTTATCTACAACCAGAATGATCAACACCTCAAACTCCTGCTCAACAGTAGAAATCTGATGAAAACTAAAAATAGATTCAGAAAACCCTGGAACCAAACCCGTTATCTTCCCTACAAAAGGGAAGTCAACTCACTTATTACACAAATTCGCACTCTTATTAACGAGCATAAAAATAGAAACTGGAAACTTATATTTGAAAATCTCAGCCCCAAGGATAGCTCTTTGTTTAATCTGAACAGAGTTATCGCTCGAAAAGCCGACAACTTTCCACCCCTCAGTGATCCGAGCCGAATGGATTATTCTGATTTTGAGCAAGCGGAAGCTTTCAAAGATACACTAGAATCTACCTTGCAAGAAAATGCTTTTCCGTATTCGGACGAAAAAGTAGAAGTGAAAAGAGTCGTCTCTGATTTCCTCGAAAATGATCACACTCTCTCCAACCCCCCCCCCCGGCCACCCCAAACGAAATTAAACAGATCATCAAAAAACTTGTCAATAAAAAAGCCCCCGTCCAAGATTCTATTCCAAACATTGCACTAAAATATATTTTAGACAAAGCAGTCACAAATCTGACTAAAATAATAAACAAATGTCTCATGGCGAATTACTTTCCAAAAAATGGAAAGATGCAACTATAGTGATGACCCCGAAGCCAAAACCAGACCATGAATTCACACAAAACTATCGTCCAATCAGTCTACTCAGCTCTACTGCAAAGATTTATGAAAAAATTTTGCTCAACAGAATCAAGATTCATAATAACATTGTAAACTGCCTCCCCCCGGAACAGTGTGGATTCCGAGAGGGTCATTCTATTCTACACCAACTGACCAGAGTTACCAACATAATCAATGAAGGTTTCAACCACTGCTTATTTACATTTGGCATTTTCCTGTACGTTAAAAGAGCATTTGACAGAATGTGGCACGATGGGCTAATTTACAAAATGATAAAATTCAAATTTCCTTACTACCTCATCAAAATTATTAATAGTTTTCTCCTTGACAGATCGTTTAAAGTTAAAATTAAAAACAGTTGCTCAAATAATGGCATGATGACTGCTGGCTGAGCTCAGGGGTCGATTTTAAGTCCCTTTTTATATTATATATATTCATCTCAGACTTTCCACACAACGCCACAGGCACTGTGTGCCTTTTTGCTGATGACTCTGTTGTGTTAGTACAGGAAGTCACATCTCTCCAAAAATATCTCAACATTCTAGAACTTTCGTTAACGGACTGGAGGATAGCTATCAAAGTCGATAAAACACATGCCATAATGTTCAAAAAAAATTGTTACAATAAATTCTAACACTAATTTAAGCCTTTTCGACGAGGAGATTGACTGGGTCCCGGCAGTACGTTATCTAGGACTCCAGTTATATTCAAAATTCACCTACAAACAACATATCAAATTCCTGTCAGAAAAATTTTGGAACTAAATAACTTGTGCATTTCACTCATTGGAAGAAACTCTCCTCTTTCATTAAAAAATAAAATTCTCCTCTATAAACAGATCCTTCGACCAATCATCACCTATGCCGCCCCTGTTTGGGGTTCGGTCCCAAAAACTCATATGAAAAAAGTTCAAACCATGCAATACAAAATTCTTCGTATTTTGACTAATTCTCCAATGTACATTAGAAATTGTACATTATGTTATACATAATGACCTCCAAATTGATCCAATAGAATCATACATCATTAAACTTTCTCGTAATCTCTTCACCTCCCTATTCAATCACGATCACCAAATTATCAAGGCACAAATACTTTTCACAAACCCAAACTTTTGATATGGTTGACTTTTGGTTGTTTGTTCCTCTAATCACGCAGTGCTGATACTGTAATGTGTTACTGGATCTTGTTTTTCATTCTGATTATTTTGAATTGTCTTTGGGCGACATCCACATGTTTGCTCTTACACACGAACTCCATCAACAGTGAGAACTCGCTGACGCTCTTCAGTATGTCTGTTTATATTGCAAAACCTTATTCGCAGCTTACTTTTTCTGTTCACAATCAATGAGATGATATTACGCCATCTAGTGGAAGAGTTTTTAAATGGTTCGCTACTTGTACAAGACTTGATTGTTTCGATCACAGTTTACCAGATGCAGTTGACTGCTGCGATGAGTAGGTTATCATGTTCGAAGTTCATGCCAGTTATCAGCGAAACATGTTTATTTTATTTAGAGATTATTTCCTTCACGTAATTACTTACCAGTGTGTATAACGTATTGGGAATGTCGTTAGCTTAGCAAGAACTTTCCGAATATTCTGTTAACATAGAGGAAACATAACATTCAGTTACCATAGTTTTCGTAACACGTCCTGTTAACATAGAGGAAACATTAAAAACAGCAAGCGTACCATAAGTGGATATATTTGCTGACTATATTCAAGCAAATTTAACTTAAGAAATTATAAAAAAAATTTGAAAATTGTTTCGGATCATTTGCAACTATGATTGTGACGAAATTAGTTCGTATAATCAGGTTTTCTGAACGATTTTGAGTGCAAGATACTTTCAGTTTCACTATTTGTTCACGCTGAAGTTCCTTTATTTCGGTGCCCAACAATAGCCAAGAAGAGGAAAAGAAAAATAGACGAGGAGTGTCGGCAATTTCTAGTAGTAAGAAATACTTCATCAAATCCGGAGAGAAATCATTTTTCGCGATTTGCTCGAAACCGTGGCTGTGATGAAATTATATAACCTGTGGCGTCAACATCGAAGCAAACATCAGGAGAAATATGCACAATTGGAGGATAAAGTTCGTGCCGAAAAATTTTCAAAATTACAAATCAACTCACATCTCAGAAGACATTGTTCATTAAATTCTCAAATGAAAATGAATTCTTAATTAAGGCCAGAAAAGTTGAAAGAATTTTAAAATGTAGCTTTGGATGCAAATACCATCTCCAGCAGTGTTGCAGATATGACTAAAAACATTATGACACAAATGGCAAAATATGCTAGCGTTTTGCCATTTTTTTTAATTACAATGAATGAATCGCTGGGCATCTGTTCCATTTCTCAACTGCCTGTGTTCACTAGAGGTGTGGATGAAGACATAAACATAACACAAGGGCTGGCTTTCCCACATATGGCCCTGTTACCGGAGAGGATATATTCAGTGAATTAAAAAAAAAAAAAACATTTGCTGGTTATAACTTGGACTGGACTAATCTCAGTTGAGTGATTGTTGATGGAGGAAAGAACATGAGTGGCATAAAGAAAGGCTTGGTTGGACAAATAAAGCAGATATTTAATGATAAAAACATTCCACAACCAAAGTTCCTGCTCTGTCTTATTTACTAGCAAGCTTTTTGTGCTAAATATGTGGACATTAGCAGTGTACTAAGTTCTGTGGAGAAGATGGGGAATTTATAAAGGTCACCTGGGCTCAACCATAGACAGTTCACAGACATGTTAAAAGATACAGACACAGAATAGCAAGATTTACCATATTACACAGCAGTACGATGGCTAAGTCATGAGCAGAGTATTTTAATTAAGTAAGGAAATAGGTGACTTCCTGAAAATTAAAGGCAAGCCATAACCATTACTTGAGGAAATTGTGCGTGGCCTTTGCTGCAGACATAACTAGTTTAAATTTTCAGAGCGTAAATTCATAAGGGTAGAAAAACCTTGTTTCTGATCTATACATCTACCTAAAAGCCTTCAAATCTAAACTTGTCATGTTTTGGGAACAAGTACAGGGACATGTACAGGACAAATACAGGGCAACTATTTGACTCACTTTCAGCAGTGCTTCATGGCTCACTTCATGGCTGAAGCAACAACTGAGTTCTCCTCGTCTTTTGCATTCGAGTTCATCAAAGACCTCCGGCTACAGTTTTAGGAACGGTTTTCTTACTTAGATTCAAAGGCAGAGACTGTTTCAAATTCCATTTGAAGCAGATGTGGCCAGTTGCCTTCATGAAATGCAGCTGGAGGTAATTGAGTTGCAAGGAAATGATCTCCATAGGGACTAGTTCAAAGAAGGACTGTTTGGCTTTTACCAGTTTTTGCTCAAGGAAATCTTTCCTAATGTCAACACTTTTGAATCAAGTACCTTTTAATCTTTGGAACAACATACTTGTGTGAACAAACATTTTCAAGAATGATATATGTGAAGAATAATTCGAGAACCAACTTGTCTGATGACAATCTCAGGTCACTGTCGATGTTAGGGTCTACAAATCTAAAGCCAGAAATATGTGCTGTTTTGGCGTCCAGGAAACAATATCACCATTCCCACTAATACAGGTGTTCATGTGTAGTGTATCAATGTGCTATCAAATAATAATTGAATAAAATAATATTAAATAAATAATTAAAAACATCTATGTTTTGACTCTTTTTTTTTTTATTTGGAACTCGAGTGTATAGTCGGCACGCAGACTGCTGTTTATAAATAAGGCAGGCCTCGGACTGAAAAGTTTGGAGATCTCTGTATCACTCAAACATCCTTAATCAATTTGCCCAAGTCTACAATATCTCGTTGAGATATTGTTGACCCTTGTAACCTCTCATGTGGGTAAAGAATAACTTTAACAGAAATATATATTTCAATAAGATAATAAATACTTTGAGTTTTTTTTTTTTAAATTTTCTTAGTGAATTTTAAAAAAAATTGGTGTTTGAAGTCTTCGCAGTGTATTCAAAATTGTGGGTATCATGAAATGTCAATCAATATATATACAGAGGATATCAAATAATTTATGAACACACTCAATTTAGTTTCAGGAACATCATGGAAGTGCTGTCTTCAACTTTGTCGCCATATTTAGGAGCCAGTCTGAGTTTAACTCTCTCCTTTCTATTTGTCCCAGGGCTTTAAAAGTAAATTAGATGAAAATAAAAACGTATTAGATAAATAAAAAAAACCCAGTCAACAAATGTATTCAAGAAACCCTTCAAGCAACAACTGATATCTTCAAAATTCTTGATTACGCGACAATTGTTCTGACTGACTTCCACACACAAATGAAGAAGTCACGAAAAGTAAAATAGGGTACTTGTCTATTAAAACGGCGCCGCCAAATTAAGAATACACCAGTGTCGCCAAGCTAGTAAAATGCGCCAAGCAAGCGAAGCGCGAAATTGAAATGTAGGAAAACAAATTTCACGCCAATAAGGTGTCCGGTAAAAAGCCTTTTTCATGAAAAAGAGAGAGAGAGAGATGGCATCCATTTCGCTGTTTGGTAAATTGAAGATTGTTAACGACATTTTGGAAGGAAACAAATTAGGTATTTTAAAAAATAATACGAAATCGGTAGCAAGTGACGTTTTACTAAAATGAGGAAGTTCTGTTTCTTTAGGACTGCAACCTTAGGAATTTACAACCAAACTTGACGATTTTCCGACTACAGCCGAAATCGTTATTTAGCGGGCACCGCTATAATAGAAAAATACCTTTTGGCAACTTTATCGTTGGCGCCGGCGAAATGGAAAAGTACTAAAATTTGTAATGCAATTAGAAATATTATTAAATTTATGAACATAGTATCATAATTGGCTCCGCTTTTCTTTCATTCATTGAAGAAGTGTAAATGTTCGAATTCTGTATGATGAATTTATGAAATCAATGTTTGAAGAATTATACTATTTACATAAAAGAATATATATAATTTATATACAAAAAGCATAATTTATATTTATTCTCGTTGCACAACAGATGCAGTAACAAATCAGAGTACACTATCAGTTTGCCCATGTAGGACATGATATGGAAGTAGGAAAATTTCGCTGGAGAATGATGCAAAATCGGTTCTAGCATCATTACCCCAACTGGGTATTCTTATGGAAAGAATACTGGACAGCACAAGAGAAATATCCCTCGAAATGATTCGGATCTCCAGAATATAAGCAGAGACCATAAAATTGGAAAAACAGGTGCTTTGCATTCAGATGATGCAATTTCCATATAATAATGGTAAAAAATATGCAGGTTATACACATGATCCTGTATTATTTTTCAAACCAATAGGTGATGAAATGACTGGTCATTAAAAAAAAAATCGAAACAGAGAAATGCATGCAGGTAAAATGAATTATGCTCGAGAAAAACTTGTTGAACTTCGTGGTTGTGTCATGATTGATTGTACCTATAGAACCAATCCATAGGGTTTTCAGATGACAACAATAAGGGTGCATAGTGAAGATGTACTCTTTGCAAATCTTTTTTTCTTCACGTGTAACAAAAGTTTCTCATTGTATAATTTTACTTGACTGAAGAATAAATGCCCATCTTCGAAACTAATGTTTTAGTGAGTGATGACACTAACTCCTACAGGATGTTTTGAAACTCATAGGGAAAAGTTTTAGGAGTGATAGAATACATTTTAAACAAGCAATTTTTACCATACAAGGCACAGGTAGAGAGCAAGACGGGAACCACTAGATGGTGTTGTAATGGAAAGCATAAAGTGCGAGTTTTCTTACGCATCGTTATTTCTACCAATGATTTCAAGAGGCATGACTACATACTGTAATTAGGAAAAGGCCATAGCCTAAAAAAATCTTGAAATCTGCCCCTCGTTTCATTACTTGTATAACATACTATTTAAATACTTCGAAAGAAGTATTTGGAAATGATACCAAACATATACTGTATGGCTACCATGTGAGGTAATTACAACTGGTGTTCTAACATTAACAATAATGTTGAGGGTTGGATTGCAGTTAAGTCCAACCACTCTTGGCGACAGGTATTCTTTGGTGATATTTCGCCAAATGTTACTATCCTGGTTTCTCATCACTGTGGTGGCTTTAGACGTGGTAACCCTTTTGATTTTTGAGTTTCAGTTGGAATTTCAGATCACCAGTTATTTTTTTAACCTTTTCCTTCAGGTAGATGGCAGGCTAGCGATTATGATGTAATTTTTTTAGCCAATCACTGAACGTAGATTTTTGTACATTCGTTTCGAAACAAAACCTACACTTTTTTAGAAATTTTTCGTGTTTTTTTAGGAGTTCGTTGATTATTACGTTAAAAGTTTTTAGACAATTAGAGATTCCGATTTTCGGCGCGGTCGTTTCTAAACTTAAACTTTTGTAAATTTCTAGAATATTCGGAATTGATCGTTATTTTATTCCTAGACTGCTTCGAACAAAGCGTTCCTATGCGGATTTTTTTAATCCGCTTTGGAGTGATTCGCTTCTTATGGATTCCTCTTACTGGATTATTTCTTGGATTGATTTGTATTTCTCCCTGTCATTATTCTGTGTATTTTCTTCCAATTCCAAGTACTTTCAATGGTTGCAAGTATGAGTTTGAAAGAGGTGAGTGAATGAATGTTAAAAATTTTATCAAATATGGGAAAGAAAGGAAAGCTTCTTGTTCGTGATTAAGTTCCAAGAAATATGGAAAAACTCCTCACTATGTTTGTAGATGTGTTAGGAGAGGTTCTATATTTTCCCTTAATTAAATTAGGTGTGTGATTTTGTTCCGAGTAACGAGATCGTGTTTTGAATAGTTTGTTTTGAGTGAAATGAAAAACCAGTTATATATCGTTTATGTTTTGACGAAATAGACTTTTTTTTTTGGGGGGGGGGGAAAATAACTTTTTTATGTTCTTTGAGTAACTAGATTTTGTTTGGTAGTTATTTCAATGAGTTGTTGATTGGAATATTCTCTCGAAAGAGAGAGAGAGATCTCTTTTAATGTGCATGATAATGTGAGTCCACGCGATTAAATAATGTCGTTGCAAAATGAAAGAAGGACATTTTGTTTCTTGTTTTGTCAACAGAAATCGGATGTTCATTAAGAAACGAGATTTGGGTTTGGAAGGTGTTTGTGAAGGTGTTAGTTCAATGAAAATCCGGTTGTGATTGAAAGGCGCACGAAAGAGGAATAATTGATGTGGCAATTGTTAATGCTTTCAAACAATTAAGAATTCATTAGATATTTGCGCGATTTTCTTGGAAAAATAGGTGAGGAAAAAATTTCCTTATTTTCCCTTTTTCCACTTCGCGGACTTAACGTTCAACCAAAAAAAAAAAAAAAAAAAAACCCCCATTTTTGGAAATTTTTAAAAACCGGGAAAGGGGTTCGGGAAAAACCGTTTTTTCCCGGGCCCCCCCCCCCCCCCCCAGGGATCAAAATTGACAAACGAAATAGACCAATTACAAAAATATAAGGTAATTGAATCTTTAGTAGTATACGTGTCCCAATCATCAATAGTCGAAGATAAAAGTTTTAAAAGCTATATAGCTGAAAGCATTATCAATTTAAACGAGGAGGAAGTTTTTGATCGTGATAACTTACATGAAATTTTGAGTAAATGTGAGAATAGTATTTATAAAAGACGAAGTCGCATTGGAGGTGCTCCTGTTCATAAAGTATATTCAAAATGCTGCATAATTTGTAAAAATACATAGTTTACTTCACAATCTTTTTCTAATCACCATAAAATCTGTGAAGGATATACCACTATTGAAAATAAGGATGACAAAAAAGAGATCAATCAAGGAGAAAAAAAAAAAGCAGTACTAGAATGTAGTATTTGTCTAAAAAGGTTTCCACATATTAACCAAAACTACAGAAACGTACAGAACGATGCTCAAATTCAACTTTGCCTTATCCTTGTCCACATCCCGAGTGTAATTGTACATTTAGGTGCAGTCGTTAACAGATGGAAAAGAAGTTCATGGAATAGATATGACAGCGAAGGAATTAAATTTTGAAGATGTTAAGTGCAGTTATGGCAAAAAAATGAGAGAGCTAGCACTTTTTCTTTTAAAAAATTTACTGGTGATAAGACTAGCGAGACAAACGTTTATTCATGTTACAGTTGTCAGTGTTTTAAACCCATAACATCCAAGCCACATAATAGGGAAAACTAGTCGAAGATATGTCAAAGGCTTCATACCACCGACCGAATGTCCTGCTCGAGTTATTGTTTATGAGAAAAGTGAAAAGATCATTGTTAAATACGTTTCAAAGCATGATCATGAATTAAGGCCACAAAACATAAAATTTCAACGAATTAAAAACACTTGTTGGGAATTTATTAAAGCTAACCTTCAAATAGATATCGAGAAATCGAAAGTACTGGAATACGCTCGCGGAAACAGAGAAATTAGGAATGATCGAGATAAATACCTTGTTAAAGAATCCTTTTTCACAAACAAAAACCTATCGTATTACTTAAATTCTTTGAAATTAATTTTTTACTGCCTCATAAAAAAGATACTGTTTTGGTAATTAATGAATTGCAAAAAAAAAAAAACTTATAATTGTGTTCTTTTATATAAACCTCAAGGACAAGATATGATTTCAGGTTCTACAAGCTTAAAAAAATTGCCAAATAATTCATTAACAATTGGCTTACAAATAGCTGAACAAAAAGTATGATGTTGAAAAGCTGTAATAAAATATATGAATTGACTCAACTCACAAAACCAATGCGTATGATTTACTGAATTTAATCGCACCGGATGAATAAGGAATAGGTTGCCAGTTGCAGATTTAATCACAAATAAATTAGATATGGAAACTATGCATTGTTTATTTCACAGCATAAAAGAAAGAGTTCCCAACTAAAATTTTAATTGCATCATAACTGAAGAGAATAGAACAAGAGGTCCCGCTTTTAACAAGTGTTTCGAGGCGAGGTTAACCATCTGCTTTGCAAATGGCATCTGCATTGTGCTTGGAAAAAAACATTTAACTAATCTTGTTTCTAGTTTGGAAATGAGGAATAAAATTTATGCTTCTGTGGCAGTTCTTTTAGAGGAAACAAACTCAATAAAATTTAAAAAATAGTACGGATAATTTTAAAGTTTGCATATTCTGACAAGGAACTGCTATCATTGAATATTTCGATAATTATTATTATGGTAGAGCTGAATTGCGGATTATGTCATACCGTCAATTTCTGCATGCATATACCAAATAAAAATTGCGAGTTGTTTCATAATAAATTAAAAACTGGCCACTTTAAGCGCAAATTTAATTGTCGAATAGATAATAGAATTGATACTTTATTAAAAATAGAAAATGATACATACTTGGCACATCAATATAGAATAATAATTCTCATACATCCAAGTGTTTATACTTCAACATATAAACGGCACAATATTGGATTAGAAATTCCTGATGGAGATATTTATGTGAAGGCGATATATTCATGATTAGTATAATCATAAACTAATTGAGACGTATTTTACAAAGCTAAAAAGATTGTAAAAGGATGTTCAGACATAAATGCTACTGTAGGTGTATAAAAAATAAAATTTATCTCTATGTATGCATTTGTATACTTGTGTATGCTTGGATAATCACCTATTGTATAAACATATTCAAAAAGTTCACCCGTTATGTGTTCAACAATTTCCGTATTTCGATGGTGTTTTTAATGATGGAATTGTTGAAGATAAAGAATATGACCCCGATTTATATAGTTCCATTTGTGTAGAAAATTTCATTGATTCTGCAATTAATGAAACATTCCAAGAAGAACCGCGAAACTAATATTTTACTTGCCAAATTAAGTTACTAATTGCAAAATGTCAGAATTGCTCAGTTATCTTATTTAAATAGCAATTTAAAAACTATGGCTTCAATTTGTTAATCAATTGCAGAAAGAATTTTAGTTCAGTTTTTATTAACGTCGCACTAGAAGCAACACGAGGGCTATTGGCGACGGACCTCGTAATTTTGAACGACTGTCAAGCGACGAGGACGACACCTGAGTTGGTAGCCCCCTCTCCTAACATCCACACCACGCCAACGGGAAGATTTTGGGCCCCGAACAGATTTAACATGCATCAGCCCCGGTTACACGGCGGGTCTTTGGTGGCCAAGGATCGAACCCACGACTGAGCGAAAACCGCCGGCCGCTAGTCCAATACTCTGACCACTTGGCTACCGCGGCCTGTTGCAGAAAGAAACGGGGAAATGAACTAGAAAATAATTTGGTTACATCCCAATCAGCATTTAAACTAGCAACATACATTTAAACGTACTAGTAAAGTTAAAAAATTGAAGAGGAAAGCTTCGGGATATCCTTCTTTATCGAGAAAGAAACAAAGAAGTTTTTAAAATTAGAGCAATCAGTATTATGTAATGAAAATAGCTTGTTTAGGAAAGTAACTGGATCTTTTACACCCCAAATTAGTTAAGTATCTAATTACAGTCAAATAGTTTTATATATTGTGTACATTAAACTACATTTTTATGAGGTGAAATCGTTGGATATTTATAAATATGATGAGGAAGGAAATACTCTTTCAAAAAAAAAAAAAAAAAAAAAAAAAGAACAAATTTTCATAAAGGATGGGTGTAGGATAGTATAATTGATGCATTCAATTTAAAAACCATTCAAAGTGGAGATTCAATCGCAGTAAGATGTTATTACTACAGGCAAATTCTGAAAATTGGAGGTAATCTTGCTAACTTTTTTAATTTTAACCAACTTAGGAATGCAGAATTCATTTTCATTCCCATTAATGTGTCTTATCATTGGGTTTTATTTGTGACTAAGTTAAATGTCAAGAAATTAAACTTTTACGATTCTTTAGGATTCGGAAATGAAAGTAGATATGCTAAAGTAATAGATTTATGGATAACGTTAAATACTTTGTTACGTGAAGAACAAGACAGGCATATTTCATATCCTATTCATCCGAAACAAACTGATAACATGAATTGTGGTGTTTTCATATCGTACTTTACAAATAGGGTATTAAACAGAGAAAACAATAATTTTGATATAAATGACTTTAGAAGGTACATGTTTGATTCTATTGCAGATAAGTTTTTTAAAAAATATCTAATACATTGAATCAGATGATATTAACTCTTGTTACCAATGCAAGCAGAATTATAAACATTAGGTAAGTTTTATTCTCTTATAGCTTTTTAATTATTTAAAGCACTATATAAAATGAATATTGTAATTCTTCTGTTTCATTTGTATACTATTAAAAATTCGTTATTTTGTATAGTAAAAATAATTGTGCGAGATTTTTAAGGTGTAAAGGAATATATATCTACAGAGGAATCTACCGTTCCTGTTGGAAAAAGAGATAACGCGTTAACACACCATACCTCATGGGTGACGTGGAAAGTGACGGAGATAAACCAAGTTTTCATGATGTATTACTTCAGGGAAATGTTTATAATAGCTCTTATTTTCCAAGCAATTATCTATATTATTATGTGTGTCAATCAACCGAGTGCTGGAGACACTCTTGCCTATCAGAAATTTTTGATACGAAGGGATTTCCATCTGTGGTTGCCATTATCTGTATTATAATTGCATCACAGATGTGAAAGACTTTCTGAAGCATTAAAATTTGTAAAAAGTAATAGGTAAGTTATATTTATGTAAAACATGTAATGTAACGATTCCCTCTCTATACAATATGAAATGTAATTATTATAGTTGTGTATTAAATATTATTACAGAAATGATATATATGTATATGTTATGCAAATTGTTTCAAAATTTATACTGAAACCGCGGTAACATATGGACACATTTATTTGGTTGTCTTCTTTTTGTTAGCATGGCAGATTATTTTCTGTCCCTTCCTGCTAGTCTAATTCTGTGGGGAAAAAAGGCCGTTTTTGGTACTTTTTTTGCTAGTGCTATCATTTGCCTTGGAATGTCTTCCATGTTTCATACTGTAAGCTGTCATTCTGAACACGTTGGGAGACTTTTCAGCGAGCTTGACTATTGTGATATTGCTGTATTGCAACATTTGTTCCTTGGCTATATTATGGTTTTTACTGTGACTATCAGCCAAAAGTATTTTACTTCATGTTTGTGAGAGTACTTGGTGCTGCCTCCGCAACAGTCTCAATGGGGGACAAGTTCAGAGAGCCTCCACTTCGATGCGTGAGAGCAGGAGTTTTTGCTGGTTTCAGCGGTGTTATTCCAGCTGTTTATTACTTAATAGTTTTTTCCAAGCTGTCTAACATGCCTCTTTTGGACGGTTGTGTTTAACGGGAGCCCTTTACCTTCTTGGTGCTTGCTTCTATGCATTGGGAGTACCCGAGCGTTTCTTTCCTGGTAAATGTGACATTTGGTTTCACAGGCACCAAATATTTCATGTTTTGGGTTCGCTTTAAAACACTGAATACAATTACGCACCACTTTTTTTTTGCATGTCTTTCTGCCATTCTTAGGCCAGTAATTTTGCCTTATTTGATAAAGCACGGTTTCATGACCGGAATGCAGATATTTTTTTTTATAATACTTAATTATTAAATGAATTAACTTGCCCCTAGAAAATAAAATTTTGTACTTGCTGTCTTAACCAATGGAAGAGTTTAGTCAATCACTATATCTAAGTAAATCATATCTATCAATGCGTGCTGAATTTTTTCCTTTCTTTGAGGAAAATCGCCTAAATGGAGGAAAATTTCATTTGCCTTATTTTGTTGTATATTACATTTTGTAAAACGTTTACAAAGGTAAAATCAGAAATACCAAGTAATAATTTCTTTTCCCCCGAGGAGAAAAATTACAGATTTTAAAAAATTCGGCAGTAGTTGTCTTATTTACATCATATGAAGCGCTGCTTTTATTTGATATAATGAAAGAAGAAACAAGAGAACGTAATACAATTTTATTTTAATTAATTTATGCGCATTCCCTCCTTCAATATATTAAATAGTTGATAGTTTATGGAAACTAAAGTATGTATCGCAATAACTTCTGATATCATCTTTAACTTATTAAACAGTTACTGAATGCGAATTTGTGAGAGCCCATAGTATTGGTATCAGATTTTTTTTTTTTGTTTTGCTGTTCTGAACATGTTATGAGGTTGATATACATTGAATCTGAAGGAGGCTTCAAGTCAACTCACTCATGGCGTGGTGGGGAAGTTTGGAAGAGGAGGTGCCAGACAAGTGTGGTCCGTGTTACTTAACACAGACTCAAAATTACGGGTCTGTCGTCAATAGCCTTCACGTTGCTTCTGAGTGCAACGCTACTGGACAATCATTGAATCAATTAGTAGTAAACGAATGGGGGGAAATGAAATTATCGTTTTATTTAAACTATTTCTATTTGAGCGTAGGAACAACAACAACAAAAAAAGTGTTTCAAGTTGCTTTCTCTTCCAATTTCTGAAAAATGACAAACATTGAATATCGCATTAAAATAATAATTACAAAATAGTAAGTTACTATTTGATTTTTAGAGCTGTTACAGAAACGATCAATAAAAAATATCACTTAGCATGTTTAACAATTAAATGCACAAATTATAGAATTTTTTCTTTATTACTAAATCCTTCATTTACAGAGAAAGCTCAAACATCAAAATTCTATTCAAGTTCATCAAATTGTAACAATAATTAAATTCAGCTTAAAATATATTCGAATTTATTTTTTATCGTTTGTTTCAAAAGAGTCACTCCACCAAACATATAACTAAAAAAAAAAACTTTTCGGAGTAACGTTCTTTTGTCAAAACGGCAAGCAAAACTCTTACCTGTATTTTTCCCAAACAAGCTCTACACGTTTTCGATAAATGATTAGAACGTCTTATGCAACGAAAGCAATAACCGTTTTTCATTAAAATATCTTTTTTTTTTCCCCAAAGGCAATGAAAAAGCAAATCTACTCTTCAAGGATTCATGTAATGAGTTATTACAAAATATGCATAGATAGCTTTTAGCTTTATTTTCAATGGATAATAAAGCTGTTGCTGTAAAAACATTTTTATTTCGATCGTTATTCTTAGTTAAATGTTAATTCAGAAATATAAAAACTTACAATTTCTCACATTCTTGTACCTAATTAAAAGTTTAATCAGGATTTAAACACTGATAAAATGTGATACACATTATGCAAAAAAAGAAATTAACATTAAATATAAATTAACAAAAAACAATTTTTTTCTTTTATTATTATTAAATGATTATTATATCTGACAATTTCAAAATAAAAATAGTTTCTACACACACACACACACACACACACACATATATATATATATATAAAATTTATGTTTTCTAAACATGTTTCTGATGAATATTACATAATAAAATAATAATATGACTTTTTGAAAATTTAATCAATTCTTAATTGAATAAGATATTGTTCAGATGGCAAGGTGTTACTCTATAAAAGAACATAACAATCTCTTTTTTCGTTAGACTGGATGAATCGAAAATTTTTGCATTTCATTAACAAGACAAATGAATCGGCGATTTGATGTTTTTTTTTTTTTATTTATAGTAATTGCTTAGAAAATAGCCTATAGCGCATAAATAGCTAGATATAGTAACCCACGAAAAACTGATATTTCTACACTTTGTAGGAATAAGTGCTGCCATCTCTAAATAGCATTACACGTCCGCTCTGCTTCGTTCTTATTTCCTACATTACTTAAACTTTGTTTCCTAGGAAAAAAAAGGAGCGAGTTTTGAAATTCGATTCTTGTAAAATCGAATTCGAGTCCAATTAGAAAAATTGACACTTGTAAAGTTTTTTATTTTTTACCAGTTGTAATTCTATTTTGTATTGACACTGTATTACAGCAATATAAAGTGCGATTAATATCAAATTTCATTTTTTTTTAAGTTATGGTCAAATGACTCTAACGCTAAAATTCAGCAACCAACACCTATTGAAGAATTTGAAGCTCTTTACAAATTACGCAGCGCCGTAATCTTTATTATTTCACAGGAGAACTATGCCATAAGAACTCGAATCAACGACTCGAACGTCGTCATCCCATGAAAAGCACCTGGGCAATCATAATTCTTGATTTTCTTAGAATAGTTTAAAAATGTTAAAACTATTTCGGTCCTGTTGAATGACCAGAAATTCTAATAAATGCATTTGATTCTATTATTGGCCCATTTAATGAGAACTTTCGATAGATATCCACTATAATAGCTAAAAGTCTATTAGATATCAAATGAACATTATTAAAAACGTGTAGATTTGGAATACAATAAATAATTTGGAATATATAGAAAGATGATTCATATTCTCACATTTGACATTTACAGGATGTTCAAGATAAACCAGAAGAGAAAATTCTAAGACAAATGTGTACTGAAATTTCTTTTCTTTCCACACAATAGTTGCTTCTCACAAATATCTACTGCGTCTGTAAATACTCCAATGTGCAAAATGTTTAATGACTGCATAAGGGGACTATGGGGTTGTACGGATTACGTTAGGAATTTCGATAGCATCAGATTAAATGATATTTTAAGAGTGTTCCAATACATTTTTGAGACAATGATTCAAGTCCCACCAAAAATTTGAATCTCGATGACCTTGGTTGGAAAGGCATCGTCATAGTCAAGCAAAAACGCGATTTTAAGTTACAAAAATGTACCATAATAAATAATTAAAAAAGATTTTATAACTTTAACAACTCATTGTTTTATTCTTAAAACTCATTATTTCTGACATACGGATTAATCTTGATCTTGTTTGAAGTAAGGGATACATGATATTCTTCATAATCGGATTTGATAAATGTTCAATAATTAGTTACTTTTCCTAAACTAAATACTATAATGTTATTAATAGTGAAAGTCTCATACATTCGAAGAATTGTTTCTGTTTTTAATGAGAAGCGATTCAATCTATATTCCTTAATTGCCTGTTGAGTGGAGGGAGTACTGCACATTAAGTAGCAAAATTCACTCTTGACGTTTCGGGATGTTTATTTATTGACGTCATACTTAGGAATGAACACGAGGGCGACCTCCTAACTTTGTACCTTGGTAAGGTCGACACTTTCTAGCCCCTTCCTCTCTAAAGTTTCGCACCACGCCAACAGGACCTTGACCAAATGTAGCGCGCATCAGCTCCTGTTACACGGCAGGTCTTTAGAGGACATCAGGGCTTGAACTTACGACTCGACGAAAACAACACCTACCGCAAGTCCTTCACCATAACCACGATAACATGGCGTGATGGTGGAGAAATGTAAGCCCGTCTCTTCTTTTGGTGGTAGCTCTAAATTAATAGACGGTCCTATTTAGTGGTCTTTTGAGATAGAGAGATATTGAATAAACCGATAATTCTAAGGGAGAAACGAATAGGTCAAAAAGTGGCTCGGGCGCGATAGCCGAGTCATCTTGGCATCGAACTCGTGGTCCGTTAGGCTTCAGTCATCTCCTATGTTCGAGCCCTGTTTCCACTTAAAGCTCACCATTAAGAGGAAATGTTAAATCTGGGAGGGTACAAAGTCCCTCCGCTTGTGTGGAACCCAAGGACCGACTTTGTCATTTAATCGTGATTCAAAATTATCAAATTCGTCATTTGTGACATCGTGTAGTTTCTAAGATCGGCGTTAATAAATGATTAATGAGAGTGATTTGAGGGATCCCCTTCTTGCTATGAAATGCTCAGTTTTCTTTTGTAGATCTTTAGCGTAAATCTATCCTTTGGCAGGGTTTGAAATATATTTTCTTTGTAGGACAGTTTTGTAGCCATTTTTTCGAAAGCAAAATCGTAATATATATAACCTGAAGAAAGAGCATATTAAAACCTTTTATCAATTCTTTCCCCCTCTGCCTTATTTTGAATTCTAGAAAGAATCTGATTTGTTGATACTTTAGTGTTATGAATAAAAAAAAAAAAAACCCAAAATACTTCTTTATTGTAATCAAAAGACAGAGACACTGTTATTATTATTTAGTTACACGAAATTTATTCCAAGACCACTCAAGTTAACTTTGCACAAGGCCCCGACTTTGCTGGAGTCGGCCGTCGGCAAGTAAAAAAGACTTATGTAATTTTCATAAAAGTCTTATTTAATAAATGCAACGCTGAGGGGAAAAATATTTACTTCTTTAGGCTTCCGTCTACTGGACATTTTGATTTCCTAAGCATATTGTTAATCCTTTGGAATTTCATTCTCAAATCGATAAAATTTTTATCCATTTGTGTATAATAAAGTGCATCCGAAAGAGAAAAAAAAAATAATGAATGCTTCTGCGTAATTTCGGTTCCTCCCAATTTTTAAAAACATCTTTACTCTTATTAATTCATTTGTATGTGTGTGTATGTTTTAACAAATAAATGAAAGATTGCAGACGAATATCGTAATTTTCAAGAAAAGCGGGAAGTGGAGTTTTTTCTGCTGTAAAATTACTAACAGAAGAACCTCCTTGGTATATCATAGTGCTGTTTGTATACTAAACTGTAGAAGAATAGTCGTCATCATGAATAACATAAAACAATAAGAAAATTACGAGAAATTCATGGCACTAGAAAAACTGAAAAAGCTCTAAATCTGGGAGTCAAAAAACTACAATTTGCGTGTTCTCAAATAATGCAAGAAAATGAAGCTGGAAGCTACGTCTTGTCAGAGTTGTTTAACCTGCCCCCCGCCCTCAGAACTTTAACAGGGGTTCCGCAAAAGATCCCTATTTGCTCAATTAAAGTGCTAAACTTTTAGTAAAATTTGAATTTTTATAAAAGATCGAATTCTTCAATGCAGTTTGCTTGTAAAAATAAATATAAATAAATATTTTATGGATAAAATAAAACCTGAAATTTCGTAAAATTCACGCGCTTCAAGTACATAAATCAAGTCGCATTATAACACATATTAGTCTCCATTCTTCGGTAAAGAATCGCCCGCTTATTTGATCACTTATTTCACAATTTTCAAGGTATAAAGTAAAATTAACGCCCTCCCCTTTTACATTTGAAATTTTGGGGCAGATTGCATTTTAAAAAATAATATGGAATGCTTTCCTAATTTGCATAATATTTTAGTGGAAGGTAAAGCCAATCCCGATAAAAATGTAAAAATTAATTTGGTGTAACATTTATCAGATTTACAAGAAACATTTCTTGAATTTTTCTGAGTTCAAAAAGAAATTATCTTGAATTCAAAATCCTTCTCAAGAGCACCACTTCTAATCTCCCAACAAAAGAAAGAGAACAACAAATTGATATATCGACCGACCCTCAATTGAAATTTAATTTTAGTCAAGTCGATATTATGCATTTTTGGATTGACAATAGAAAAGAATATCCTGAAATTACCAAAAGCGCTGTGAAGCATCTAATGTCATTTGTTGTAACCTAAGCAGGCGAAAAAGCGTTCTCCATGTACGCTGCGACAAAAAAAAAAAAAAAAAAAAATTCAACAATTATTCCAGGTGTAAAAATACTTTGCAACGAAAGAGAGTCATTGCCAAGTCATTAAAAAAATTTCTTTTTATTAATTTGTTATGATTCAAAATATTGTTGCTTTAGATAATTATTCATAGAATATATTTAAGAAAGTAACAAAAAAAAAAACATTATTTACCTTACCATTCATTATCTTATTGAGACGTTTCTATTGTGATAAAATAGAAATGCAATAAGGATTTTGTAAATTTGAATAGAATAAAGCTTTGATATTTTATTTTTTGATCTAGAGGTTCCTTCTAGAAAATGGTAAGCTCAAAGGAGTTTAAGAGGTTGAACACCCCTATCATAGGTAACAGCGAAACGTTCGAAACCTTTTACTGAAGGTTAATTCATTTAAAGAATATCTAGTTAAAGTTGCAGAAATTGTTTGTCCAACAAATGTGAATGATTTTCAAGCAATCCTTTTTATCATGAAATACAATTGCAGAACGAGAAACAGGTCTGGCCAACAATTTTAGAGGTATCAGATTTAAAAAAAAATCAACTAGTTTCGAAACATTTTCCATTATCTGAGAAACGGATATTGGAGGTGTAGCTCAGTTACTTGTGTTTTGGCCTACCAGCGAGACGGATTTCAACTTTTTTGAGGAATTGTTAGAGCCAGTACCGATGCATAATGTTTGCATAGAACAATAAGTATATAATTGTGTTTCTGATCTTCTGCAAAAAATCTCCTTCTGTCAAAATTTTCTTCTGTGTCTACAGATGGAGCTCCTTCGATGACCGAATGAAACAGAAGTTTTGTTGCCCGACTACAAAAAAGGGGAATATATGTTAGATTCAAGATTTATCATTACACATTGTATTATACAACGAGAAGTATTTTATGGGAAGGTAATGAAAACGAAACACGTGTTAATGCCCAAGAAAAAAATCACTCAATTCATTAAATCTCGAAGTTTATATCAGTTGCAGTTCTATGCATTCGGAAGTGAGTCAAACTCTGATCATTCCGGCCTGTTCTACAGGATGGTCCGTTTACTCGTTGGGTTTTCTTATTGCCCTGAAATCTGAGGGATGTGGTAACTATTCTAACATTTAAGTGCAATTGTTTGAACCTAGTTTAAGTGTGGGTGACAATTTCTAACACTGTTGGACAGTTACAACTTTATTTGGGAGGTAAATCAGAAAAAAATGGTGAAGTACAATGTCACTTATTCCTATCATAGTTTTATTTATGAAAAATATAATTTAATTAAAAATTTTTACATTATCAATCCTTACAGCAAATGTTGAAAATGTTCGCCACCATTTCGAATGCAAACATGAACACGTCGAAGTTTTTTGACAACCTTTCCAACATTGTTGGTGTTGTTGACGAGATTACTTCAGTTATGATTTGTTATAATTCATCGATGTTTGCAGGACTTCTCAGGAAAAATCCTACTTTTTAGATAATCACACTGAACAAAATCTAACGAGTGAGGTCTGGTGACTTCGGTTGCCAGAGGGCCTACTGAAATTAAACGGCCATCAAAGAATTCTTTAAGCACTTTCATTGTTAGGTGTGACGTGTGTGCAGTGGTTCTGTCTTGCTAAAACCAGCAGTAACTGTCCCGCATCTCCAGTGAAGCAATAAAAGTTTGAATTATGTCCAAGTACACTTTGGAATTCATTAAAGTCAACGAATTAGTTCATGCAGACTACTTTGATTGTAACCATTCTTAATCTTACGAAATGAGCTTTCAAAAAATAAATAAAAAAGTACAAATCATTTGCGCTGAATAGGATTAAAAATTATAATTATGTTCACACGAAGTTATGTTTAAAAAAACGAGTTTCAGCATTTTTAGAAAGTGAAAAAAATGATACCCGTACATT
The DNA here is from genome assembly GCA_019974015.1 of Nephila pilipes. Lineage (NCBI taxonomy): Eukaryota > Metazoa > Arthropoda > Arachnida > Araneae > Nephilidae > Nephila > Nephila pilipes. The sequence continues at coordinate 210,826 of BMAW01022125.1, forward strand.
AAATATAAATATATTAAATAAATAATGATTTTGAAACTCTTGCTACACGTGTGTATTATAGATGTGGATATGTATGTGTATATATATAAACTGCTGTTTGTAGAAAATGCAACACCATGAAGGAATCATCAGAATCAAATGAAATTCGCAGCAAATGTCAATTATAGGATATTATGCAAATTAATAAAGTTTCAGAGCCATCGCGCGTGCGCGGCGCGCGCAGCGCCCTCTGAATTGATGCTGAAAGCGTATAAATAAAGTGCTGTAGCGGGACGTTGAAAAAAGTCTATGATTATTTGTTAGTGGCAAACGTTTAGTGAGACCTGAGTATGCCTCCACGACGGAAGAATAAGAAATTCAAGCAACTTACGGAGTTTGAACGAGGGAGGATAATCGGCCTTCGAGAAGGAGGATTTTCCTATCGCGCAATAGCAGCTCGTATGCAGCGGAACAGTTCCACAGTGATGCGAGTTTGGAAGCAGTGGACCGACGAGCACCGAACAACTCGAAAAACAGGCACTGGACGACAGAAGGTGACGTCAGAGCGCGATGATCGACACCTGCTCCGCATGGCGGTGAATGATCGCACAGCTTCCTCCAGGCAGCTGGCAGCACGTTGGTCTACTGCTACAGGTGTACAATTGTCGGCTTCGTCAATTCGTCGTCGTCTGCTGCGCCGTGGATTGCGTGCAAGGGTGCCTTTATACAGGATTCCCCTCACGGCGAATCATCGACGGCTGCGTCGGCAGTGGGCTCTTGAGCACAGAGACAGGCGAGCTGATTGGCACCAAGTTGTCTTTTCAGATGAATCACGCTTCAATTTGTGGACCCATGATGGCCGTGTTCGTGTTAGACGTTATGCCGGTCAACGCTGCCTTCCTGAGTGTATTATTGAACGACATAGTGGTCGAACACCCGGAGTTATGGTCTGGGGGGCGATTTCGTATCATGGACGATCCAATTTGATACGAATTGAGGGTAATCTCAATAGCAACAGGTACGTCCGTGAAGTGCTACAGCCCGAAGTCGTTCCTTTCCTTCAAGGCATCCCTGGACCTATCTTTCAGCAGGATAATGCACGCCCACATGTTGCGCGGACTGTTCGAGACTTCTGTTCAGCACAACGCATGCAACTTCTTCCTTGGCCTGCTTATTCACCGGATATGTCGCCTATTGAGCACGTGTGGGATATGGTTGGTCGGCGTCTCGCTCGTGATCCGCGTCCTGCAGTTTCCAAAGACGAACTTTGGTTGCGCATACAAGCGATATGGAATTCTCTTCCTCAAGCAGATATTCAACATCTGTTTGACTCCATGCCACGTCGTATAGCAGCACTTATTGCAGCGCATGGTGGCTGCACCAAATACTGATTTCGGACGCTTAATTTGTTTCTTTTGTTTTGAAAATTTCATCATTTATTTGTATCAGTACAAGTCGTTTCTGCATTAAATTTCATTTGATTCTGATGATTCTTTCATGGTGTTGCATTTTCTACAAACAGCAGTATATTAACAACATGGTTCAATTATAATTACATTTTAATCTCATGGTAGTTAGCTTTGCAAAATCATCATAGTTCTTGAATAAAATTGAGAAGTTTTAAGGAATGAAAACATGCTGTCGAAGGAAATTAAAGGATTAAATTAGTGTTCGAATAAAAATATTT
>BMAW01022125.1:216514-252751 GCA_019974015.1 Nephila pilipes
TTTTCATTGCATTGGTTCTAACCTTTAACTCCGAAAACGTGTCAAAAAATTCTTTAAGTCGATCCAGGAAAAGGTTTTGTGAAGTGAAAAGGTTTTTCCTAAGTGGTGCTGTTGCTTGATGGAACAAAACAGCAGAACGATCGATGATCGAAAGCTGTTTATCGCCATTATCGCAATTAAAAAGAGCCTTAGTGAAAAAATCAAGTGAAAAGGTTTGAAAAGTTGTTGAACGATTGCATCAACTCCTAAAAGGTGATTAACAAAAGGTGTTATGTTGATGAATAAAAAAAAAAATTTGCAAAAAAAAATGTTGTTTTCAATGTTAGACTCGGGAGTTATTGATCGATGTGTTATACATATATATAATCTGTTTTAATTGCATACACAACAAATACACAGTTACTCTAAGAATGCTTTCATCTTAAATCTAGTGTCATTCATTGCCTCGATCGATTGTGAGAAATCTAATTTCTATAATTCTCGGTAATGAATATTTCTTTTGGTTATGAATATTTTAATTCTTAATTATGTATGCCATTAAACATATTAATGATCGGTCATAAAAATGAGAGATTTTTGTCCTTTCAGTCTCATATACTCTTAAATATTACGTCAATAATTAAGTCTTTTATCTGGTTCGAATTAGTAAAAAATGAATTCGATAGAAGTCAAACAGAGAGCGAGATATAGAGAAATCCTACTTGGTAGAATGTCATATACTATTTTCTGGATCTCCATATCTTTTCTCAGATATTTATTATTTATCTGAATTCCGTTGAGGAGTGTAGCTTTGGCCAATGGCAAACAGCAGTAAAAGATGAAATATGTCTTCTCATTTTTCAATATTTCGGCCAGACTCTATTACGTTTTCCTAGACTCGCTTTTCAGTCGTCTCGAAATTGTTTTCCAGTTTCTTCACTCAACCAATCACGAAACGGATGCGTGGGAATGTTTTCATTGTCATTTTTTTTTTATCGTTGATAAGATATATCTATAAATATTTCTTTCCGAAGCTTTCAATCATGTAGAAACTATCCACTTACCAATAATATATTTTTAAAAAATCTGCCAGTATGCTGCGATTGCTGTCTGTAAAAATATGTCGTTATATTATTTCTGCATTCGAAAATGAACAATTTTTTGTTGCGTGAAATTTATTTTATAATCATTGATCTTTATAAGACGCTTATTTTACATAAAAAATATTTATGAGAAAAGTCAGTTACATTTGCTGTGCTGCATTTGTATTTGGTTATCAATAAATGGTTTTTAAAAGAAATTTGATAATAAACTGTGGTATTTAATCATATATTAGTATGACTGAATACCACAGTGCACTATATCTGTATTTCGAAAACAACCAAATGAGACATTATTCTACTACGGTTTATCGCGACGACAGGCGATAAGAGTGGAAGGAATTCTTGAAATCATTTCATAACGAGTGTTAGAGCAAGCAGAAATCTCTGCTGAATATAATAACTTTTAAGTTCTCGGAAAAAGTAAACTTGTTAAAATTGAATATTAATCAGCGTGTAATAATCGTACTTCCAAGCTTTAGGCTCCACAGATGCAATCGCTATCAAGAAGAGGGGAAAACAAATTTTCAAATTCCTGATACATTCTTTGTTTCCACAAGCGAAAAAATTCTTAAGTACACAAACGTTGCCAATGTTAAGAACAAAAACAGGCCATTCTGCCATAAAAATAAATTATTACTAGGAGCATTCAAAAAGTAAATTATTCTCGAATAATTTAGGTCAAAATTACTTTATTGAGAAGTGCGCTACAATGTAATATAGCACGCACAACGCATTATTTCTCTACATAACTCCCCAGTCGATGCGAGTCAGCTTAGAACAGCTATATGAACTTAGCCATTGTTGTCTTCCCCCCCAAATGTTCTTTGGCTTACCGAACACATGAAAGTTAAATGATGCCATGTCAGGATTGTGCGGTGGATGCTGCAAGACCTCCCATACAAAACTGCGAAGCAAATCCTGCGTTGGGAGACCCTTGTGAGGTCTTGCATTGTCGTGCAAGAAGACAATACTTTTGCTTAGCTTTCATCGTCTCTTTGTTTTTCATAGCTTTGCTAACTTCTGAGTAGGTAGTGAATTCTTTTTCGAAGCACCTAGACCGCAGGGCTTCGACTTCTATCAGTGCAGGTATTTTATTTCAGAACATTCCGTCCGAGTATCCATTGCATTAAAATTCGTGAGTTCTGGTTAAAATCCTATTGATGAGCATTAAAGCGAAGTGACTTTGAGAATATATTTAGAATCAGTGAAATTTGCTTGGCGTGAGGAATAGAGAGGCAGGGTGAAAATGCTGAATTCCTATTGGCCAAGCGGCCGTTCCCACCAAAGTTGAAGATGATCTTGCTTAAAAAAACTTGAGAAAAGATAGATTTTAATCTTGAATTATAAAAAAGATATTTATGGTGGTTCAAATTTAATAATTTAGACTATTCTAGTAAACTAATTAATCCTTACATGAAGATATTTAATTTATCTACGTTTTCTTTGGCTTTGTTAATTTTTTTACAGACTTCTAAAAGGTTGGAATTGTTCTGAAAAAAAGTTTTTAATTTAGTCATTGCGTCTATTATCGCGATGTTTTCTTGCAATTTTTCAGTTGGTTTTTCTAGTTTGATTTCAGTGTGTTTTCTTTTAGATTGGGTGCTTGTTGTTATGGGTTATTTTCAGCACTTTGAATTTTTCAGGGTTGCGTTTGCTAGCGTAAGATATGCTTTCTCGAACAGAATTTGAATTTAATATTCGATTCCTATTTAAAACTTCCTGGGTAGTCTGACCTTTTTTCGAGGTAGGGTATTTAGGACAGCCTGTCCATGCGGCGATGTGTCCTGAATTTTTTTCAATTTATGAATATTGGGTTCTTCATTCTTTCTTTTATATGACAGTCGCGAGTGATACGATTATCATCGCACTTCAGGCAGCTTGGTTTCGCATTGCAATTTTTCGATGAGTGATTGAAATAGTTATACTTGTAACATTGCATGACGTTTCTTCTCAACCCATATTGATCGATTTGTATGGTCATCAGATAGCATTTTTTAAGATCGTAAATTTTTTTCAACTTTTTGGTTACCTCTAAAAGAAACATTGGCAAGAGTCTATTAGTTTTAAATTGCTTTAGTTGAACTACTTTTTCTATTTTAAAGTTTAGATCTTCTAATTCTGTTTTTATATCTTCGGTTTCCGTCGTGATTAGTATGCCTTTTAAAATTACTTTTAAGGGCTTCTGAGATGTATTACGGACGACGTAAAAATCGATATTGGCTTCTTTTAAGTACTTAGTGGCCTGTCTGTAGCTATTACTGCACAATTAGAGAAAATTTTTATGTACTCTCCAGCGCGTGCAGCTTCCGTATTAGGCGCATGTTTTTCTTTTCCTTGAGAATTAAATTATAGTTTGAACTTGTTCTCATCATGATCGGCGGAATTCTTCCAATCTCGGCTGGTGATTGGAGTGATGTGTCAATTTGGTCTCCATCTGTGAGTTGATCCAATGGATCAAATTTATTTGCTGTTGAGATTTTGGGTGTTTTACTTACTTTTACGGTTTTCGCGTTTTTAGCAGGAGAGCGAAAAGTAGTTTTCAGTAGTGACTTTTTCAACTGTTTTCTTTTTTGGGCGGGGAGGGAGTTTGTATCCTATTCCTTTAGCTGTTTTCCTGAAATAATCTTTAAAATAGATAGGGTCTTTGCACTCTGGGCACGGAAAAAGTTCCAAAAATTTTACCTGTAAGGTCTCTTCTTATATCCAAGAGTCGTTGTGCATTTATTCTTTCTTGACTTGGGAGATTTTCTTGATCTAGTGAATTTCTTTCTATATAGTCATCCATTTGCTCTGCATCGCTTTTGTTTCGATCGCAATCTTCTGAAAGCTTGAAGACATCTTGGATCAGGGGTTTGTTCGGTTAACATTGCACTAGGTCCCGATGGAATCTGATCGGTTCGTTGCGTTCCGTAGCACCTGTAGCCGAACGTAAGCCGTTGCTTGTGACGAGCCATTTCTTGCGTTTATGGAGAATGTTTCGCGGTACGACTCAGTATTAATGGTTTTGCACTTTCGCGAAAACTGGGTGTAGACAATTTGTCCACAATGGGGGAAAACGTAGCCATGACTTTACCCGCAGATAGGACTCAAGTGCTCATAATTGTTGGCCTTCCTTGTCTTTCTGCATCAGTTAAGTCTGTCTCATTCAAACTGCTGACCCCATTGGCTGGACGTAACAATGCATGTGGCCCATGCATTATCAATATTTCACGATGAATCTTTGAACTCCTGAAACGTTTTGCCTAAAACAAACGCAATATTCGGGATGCTTCGACGTTGCACTAAGTTTCCAGCTGATACGCCATTTTTTTTCTCGCAATATCCGGCAACGGTTGCCCCCCTCCAAATGAAATTGCTATTTTTGGAAGCCGTGGAACTCAATTATCGTCTGCGAAAGCTTCGCTCTTGTTTCTCAATGCTGTCATCTGTGGGGGAACAAGTATAAATTAATTTTTGAGCCCCCGTTGTACATTAAATATAAAAAAAAATGGGAACAAGCGATAAATTATTAAAATAGACAATAATATTCTGTTCGAAAATTAAAATAAAAGTAGATGTTAAAATATCGAATTAAATGTATCTTAACAATGTAAATATATCTTAAGAAAATCAAATGTAATTATTACAATTATAGTATCAATCTTCTGAATCTAACAATGGGTTTTATAAATTGAACTCACAAGATTTTCACGGCCAAAGTGATTAGCAATTGGAATCATTATACAAGTATGATAAAAGAAATTATGTAATATTGCTTATAGGACTGGCATACCTCAATTACCGTTCGACTTTTATGGTAATTCTGAGAAAGTGAGCAACATTGCTTGTAAAGATTGTGACGTTGGGCTTTACGCCATTTTCTCTTCACAAACTTCGGGGACTTTACAATAATTTGAATTGCATATAATGACAATTTCTTTCAAACCAAAATGGAACAAGAATAGATAAATATGAGAAGTGCCGTACATTGAATTAGAGATTTTGATATATAAATGGAATTGAACTGAAAGGAAAATGAGGGAGATAAAGGGTAACGAGAAGCTAATAGTTATTTTTAATTAACAGAAGGTCTAAAAGAAACGAAGTTCAAATAGCCAATTTGTCCGGCATCCAAGAAATTAGCGAGAGGTCCTTGGCCTTTGGTAGAAAGATTTTGTTCACTTGGAATTTGTTCCCATTTTAAGCAAATTTACAACAATGTAATTAAGGTTTGCTTATAAATGTTAATAACCATATGACAATTATTTTTCAGAACTTATAAATAAGAACTTATGATTCAAAGTGGACTCGCGGTTGCCAAAGGGCCTGAGTTGTTTCAGTCGAGTAGTGAGTTTGAGTCTTTTACTAAGGGCCTGTCGTATAAGGAGGCAAATGCTTGTTGAATCTGTGTCGATTTCCTGTCGTTGGGATGATTTGAAAGTTTGGAGAGTGGGGTGCCTGCTCATGTGTCGTATTCGTCACTTGGCTGTGGCTCAAAATTATGATGTCTGTCTACAATAGCACTTATTCGTATATGTTGTTTGTTGTGCGACGTTAATGAACAATTAATTCGATATAAGTGTACGAATTCAGAACGATAACACGTGTAATTCCTCTCAATATCAATATTTTCCCCGATTTTGGCTACATTTGATATTTCCGGAAATGATTGGTCAGTAATAATAATAAAATTTTCTTCTGGTTATCTAAGCCAAGAGTTTAATGAGTTGTTTTTTTCTTCTTCTAACCATCTTTAAGATTAATGGAACTTTCCTCCCTACTATTTCATCAGTTAATGCTTTATCAATTACCACTTTTTAGTTTGATTTATCATCCATTATATAAATTTGTTTCGTCAAGCTCTATAACACTTTTTCTACGTGCATAGCAAATAGAAATAAACATGATACTTTACAAATTTCATAACATTAATTCCCATCATGAGTTACAAACATGAATAAAAAAAATTTTTAATTCGTGGAGTGATTAAAGAGTTTTGGCTGTGTGTGCTTATTATTGCGTCACTGAGTCTCTTAATCACAATAATGACAAACCATTTAATGGTGAACCTCTAATAATTGACGCAATTCTCTTGTAAACTTGACATCGTACTTAATGTCTCAAGAAGACTAAATTAGTTAAACAAGATCAATTAACTTCTAAAAAGAAATTTTCCATAATGGATGCAAATTATTCTTTGGGGGATTGAGACAAAAATACTCTAAAAAAGAATACATATTTCATTTAAATTCGATCGTTAATTTTAGATATGTTGGGAAATTTGCCAGAACAGCTCATAATACATTACTTTGTGCAAATGATTAACCAGCAAGGCATTCAATATTTTTTTCAATTATAACTTTTTCGCTAGTCTTTTTTTAAAAATCTTTAACTTAAAATAGAATTATTTCTTTATTTTATCTCTTATAAAATAAAAAAACTTTTTTGAATTAAAGTTATTGGTACAAAAATAAAACATTTTGCTTTTATTTTTCCGACGCTGAATACAGCGTGAGTATTTGTAAGTAAATTTTATGAACTAGCACATGGAACAAAATTACTTCCTGGTATTCTTTAATACTGTTATAATTTTAACCTTGAATATTAACTTTTGAAGAGTGTTGTAAGAAAGTTTGGAAAGCAAATTTCAAATATTGAAAACAAACTGTTTGTTACTGCGCGTTTTCTCGTAAATACACTTAATAAATCTCATTTTATAACAATTATTTTTAATCATTCTACTTTTTTAAAATTTGAAAATAATTATCTAGTGACTAGTATAAGTACTGTTCAAAAGTGTTGCAATTAAAATTGTGCAATTAATCAGAAAATTTTAATAGAATTTTATAAAATTTGGAATTTAAGCTAATTGCGTCATGAAAAAGCAGTTAAAGGGGAAAGTGACAAAAATTAATTTGTGAGAGTTGTATTAAAGACAATTAGCGTGTTATTAACTGAACTGGATTAAAAAGGTAATTCTTTACAACACTGAGCGAAATAATTCTTTTAAACTTAATACTTGACTAGTTGTCAGAAGGTTAGTTTCCCTTCCAGTTGCATTCCCTTTGTGATAAACAACTTCTTCGATATCGAAATTGAAGTTACGACCTCGTTAGTTCCAAGGATAAAATCGCGAATAAGTAGCCTGTGATGTTTAAAACATGTCGTGGATTCGACACCTAATTCCTTAACCTCGTTCGAAATAATAAACTTTGCAGCTTGTGGAGCCCTCGCTCCGCTACTTGTCCCATCGACACTCACTAATTAATCAGACGAGAACAATTAATCGGAATTTATTTACCATATATTTCCGCAGATAAGGCGATAGTTGAATCATAAAAAAAGCACCAGAAATCCATATTCGTCTTATAGGTTAGATACAAAAATATTTATGTATTAAATTTATACAAATTATAACCATTATAAAATGAAGCAAATTACTCACTAATGTATTTAAAATCCTACAAAATCCTCACATTCACCGTCTGAGGGAAATAGCTCCTCAAGTACGTCCTCACTTTTGTTGTTGAGACCAACGTTCCATTATACGGATTTCTGCTTCGTCATCAGCATCGCATAACAACTTGAGTTCCATAGCATTAGAAATGACACACATTTTGAAGAATTTGTTGGATGTACATGTGAGTTCGTGAATTTGGTACGTGCATCTGCAGTTAGAACTCCCAGATATAAGTAAATAAACTTGTTAGATTAATTGACTGTTTTTTAACGTTGAACATAAAGTCAACACGACTACTATTGGTGATAGATCTCGTAATTCTGAGCCTCAGTCAAGTGACGAGGATGGCACCTGAACCCTCTCTAAACTCTCTAGCCTTGGCAGATTTAACTTGCATCAGCCTCGCTACACGGCGGATCTTTAATAGCATCAGGATTCGAACTCAGAATAGATGAAACAATTTAAGCCGAGAAGACCATGACCTGTAAGAAGTAAACACGATCGTTAGATGTTTATGTGAGCCCATGAATCGATATGTCATTCTATAGCAGTGCTACCACATGCAAAATACAGAACTTGTTCCCCATTACGATCTCTCATCTAAAATATATTCACGGGATATTGATAATTTAGGGGTCTTCTTATATGACGAGTATATGCTCAGTGGCTTGGAGGTGCAAAGGAGGCTATGGCCCCTACGGGGGTGCAGAGCCGGCTAATCCATTCTAAAGCATCAGATCATTTTTCTTTAAATCAGACAATTGCATCGCCATCAGTTATTATGTAGGTACCATTGCAATGGGACAAGTGAAAGTGGTGCAAAATAGTGGCGTAAGATCTGATCTAAACAAATTTACCTACGCTTATGTAAAATTAAGTAAAAGCATATTATTCAAAATAAGAAAATAAATTTCACTTTTTGAATTTCGAAATGGGCTCGACTGGCCGCGATCTATTGCTACCCTGCAATTAGGGAGTTCATTTCAATTTTTGAACTATTGTCCTTGAACAACACATAACAGAGTCGGTGAGCAGATGAAGTTTAATCTCTTTAAATTTTTGGTCATTTAGAAGAGCAATGCAGCGTTATTATTGTTTATTTTAAATGCTTACAATGTTTCACAAGTACCTAAATCTGTCAGTTATTGAGAAGTCAACTTTATTTGTTTTGTACGATTCGTTCAAAAAATAGAAGTGTTAAGGTAAATGTTTGTTTTGCTTATTTTCAAACTTTTCAATAGTTATGAAGTTCTACCCGGGTAAAATGTTACTTATTCGTTTTAACAAATTAACCTACAAGTATTTAACTTTACGCACGTGAAATGTATTCGTGATATTATTATTATTTTTTTTATTTCAATGGGGTGGGGCAGCAAATTTAGCGTTCGCTCCAGGTGGCCGAAATCCTCGCTATAGCACTATATATGCTAAAACTATAAGACTTTGACAAAAATGTATACCTCGTCTTATCCGATTTCATCTGCGGAAACGTACGATAATTCTTATAATGATCCAACAAATCATTTATCAATATGAATGCAGAGAAGTAACTAACTCGAAACCAGATATTATATTTGGAAATTCTACATACGTGAATAACAACAAAAGTGAATTCGAGCCAGGAGCGATATCCATTAACTGGGACCGAATCAAAATCTCAGCTATCCGATGATCGTTCAGCTTACTTAGACCGATATCGTGTAAACCTCTCTAATCTCTTCTGCCTCCTCTCAACACTTTAAAGCGTGTCCCTAAGTGCCCCGAAAGGTCAGCTGAAAGTGGAAGCGCGTAAAAGTCCATTAAAAGCCAAATTCCACGCTGTTCAGTTCATTCTCATTCCTCGCGTATATTGATCATAGGTCTGTACTGTAAATTAGGTCTCTTCAGCTCAGTCAGCATGTGACGTCGCTTTCTCTCATTACTTAATTCTTCCATCAGTCTAATTAAATAGTCAATGGTTACTTTGTTGCTGTTGCTTGTAGTTGCTGCTAATTCTATCCGATATAACCAATGGGCTAGATCAAATTCCGTGATCCCCAAAACTCCCAAGAAGTCTAAGACAAGTCCTTTCTGGAAAGCCCCTGACAGAAAAGCTTGATTGGTTTTATTAACGTCGCTCTAGAAGCAACACGAGGGCTATTGGTGAAGGATCTCGTATTTTGAACCTTGGTCAAGTGACGAGGAAGACATCTGAGCTGGCACATTCCTCTCCTAACTTCCACTCCACGCCAACGGGAGGAGATAAAAAAGAAGATATTTAGGAGAGGACTGTTCAGAGTTCGAATTTCACAGACGGGGAAGATCTTATTCCTCTGGTCGAATTTGAGACACCTCAAGTGACCGCTTAGAAATCGTGATATTGCAGCCTTCTGAGACCGATCCTCCTCAAAAACGATGGTTCCACCAGACCACTTTCCACAATACCAGTCATGTCACGAAGTTGAGTCACATCCTATAATCTCTCGATACTAATGATTTCTGAATTTATTATACGAAAAGAACGAACGCACTCGTTGTTTCTCGGGCAGCAAAAGAAATCCTGGCGTCCTCGATCCCTGATCCTCGACGATGGGGCTTTTGTAGACGAAACTTTTCAAAGGGTCCCAGAGGAAAAAGTTCAGACAGGAGAGATTAGGTGAGCGTGTTGGCCAAGGTGTGGACCCCCTGGAACAAATTTCCTGTGAGTTTAGCGTCTAAAGCATTCCACAAATCCAAGCTGAAATGGGGTGGTGCTCCATCGTTCTGGAGTCACATACGTGCTTGCATGTTGACTGCAACAAGTTGAAGTAACTTTGACAATACCTCTTGTGAAAATATGAGGTATATCCTACCGTCAGTCATAATGGCAGAAGGTCGATCAAATCGTCCCCCACAATTCCAGCCCAAACGTTTCCACTGAAACGCTTCTAATGAGTCAATGGTGTGTATCGTACGAGAATGTGTATCGTACGGATTGCTGGATGACCACGCATGAAGGCTGCGCGTATTCGAAATGCCTTTACGTGTAAGGGTGCATTCATCCGTGAATGAGCACTAAAATCAGGCTGCGCTGATAGCTGTCGCAAAACATTCGCCGACGCGAAGTGCCTAATCTGCAGATATCAAAGCTTGCACTTTCTGTATATGGTAGGGGTGTAATCCTTCATCCCGTAGTACTCGCCAAACAATCGAGTGGGATACATTTACGATAGGGGAAACCTCTCGCGTGCTAATATCCGGACGATCTTCCACTCGTTGCAGAATGTTCTCTTTCACTTGTCGTGTCCGCACACTCCTACTACGCCGCGTATAATTTATAATGGTGACATAGGATCCCATTTCACATAGGCACCGATGCAATCGCTCGAGCTTTTCTCGGTGTGTCTTCTCGGGAAACAGTCTTTCGGCTTCCAGAGCATTCCCATTCGCAAGACCATACATAAAATGAGTGTGTGGCTTTTCCTAATAACTGTATGTCACCATGCCTCCTGAAAGCCCCGGCAGAAATGACGACGTTCGTGCTTTATGCTTCCCATTATAGCGTCATCCAGCGGTTCGCCGCTTTTACTCCTCTTATGCATTGTATGGTGAAAATTGCTTGTTCCTATCACCCTCAAATTTTTGCCCATGAATTTCGAAACATCCCGTAGAATAACGTAGAAAAAGAAATTTGGGTCTACATTTACAACAAATGTTCCAAATGTCCACCCTTTTCTCGGAGATAAAGCTGAATTCGTTAAAGAATATTTTGAGAAACGCGTTGCAAGATGTTGAGATTGATTTCTTACATCCTTTGAGTAATAACAATTTTCTGATCATCTGTTGTCTGGGGATTATTTTCATAAACCGCGTTCTTTAAGTATCCCCACAGAAAAAGTCAGGGAATGGAAAAGAAGTGTCCAAAGATTTCTTGAGATGTATCTATCGCTAAAGATATTTCTAGAAGCATGAACATGATTTTATTACTCGAATGGCACCGTCTCCTTTGAACCAAGAGCCGCGTTTTCTTGATCTGAGCATTTCCTGAATATTTTCTGAGGGGATGTTTGAAGAACAAAGCTTATGAAAATAATCCCCAAACCACTGATGATCTGAAAATTGCCCTATTGCTCAAAGGACTCGAAAAGTCTTCCCAGGACCTTGAAACATTTGTCTCAAGATGGTGCAGATGTAATCAGTCTTGCCTCCAAGAACGGGACGAACATTTTGAAATTTATTGAAAACGTAGGTTCAACATTTTTCCGTGTTAGAAGCGCCTTTCACTATAAGCATCGAAATAATTTTTTTGAAGTTCGTTATTTTTGTACAATAAATTTACGAACCGTAAGTAAGGAATTTTTAGGATCTCCGGTATATTGTTAAGGATTATTTTTCCTTTAATAGAAATAAATTTTTTTGTTACTTGACTGCTTAAAGGTTTTCAGAAAGTACGCGATTTGTTTTATCCGAAGTATGAATTTAATTAAAAAAAATAGTTGAATTAAGGTTCCCCGTTCTTTAAAATATGTATTTGCTGCAATTACAATGTTTTGAAGATATAACACATAAAAATGTAACAAAACTCGATCTATAGAATTTGTTTTTGTGGAAGCTGTAACGCTCAATTTTTAGTTTAATTAAACCCAAAATTTACTCAGTTAAATGAAAGATTTTGAGAAATATTCACAAGCAAATTCGTTTTTATAATTAAGTGAAATAGAATGATATAAAATGTTAAATATAATTTAAGGTGTTAATTATTGTAAATTTCTAAACTTTTTTATGGAACAAATCCTTATCCTAGGTAAGAAAATTATCCGAAATAAATTTTCGTGTCTGGTTACACAAATCTTAAAATGTACGAAGAAACGAGTTCCGATAGAACAACGAAACATCGTTAAAGGCTCATTGTTTTAACAGTTTTTAATATAAAATCCAACTCCTCAGGGTAAAAAAAAATGTACTTCAAAAACACCTGAAAATCGATCTAACCGTCTCAACCGCGTTAATAGAATAAAGAGAAACAAAACCGAACTCTACCGTCCTAGACTCGTGGTTTAACCCTCCCTCGAGAGAGGGCGCTGCAAAATGTAACACAAGTTTCTTTTCTGGAGGATTTATCGATCAAGCGTCTGGAAACTCGATCATCGCGAAATCCTGTCTCACTTCGGCATGCACAGATCCTCTCGGTATTCGAAGCATTTAAAAAGATCATACATTTCCCGAAATCGACCTGAAATTCGAGGTTCGGTAAATCTAAACACGAAATACCTTCTCAAAATTAGAGACATACCTTGAGAAAATAGAACAATCGTTCGAAACCGAAAGAACTATATATCGACTCTTAACATCCCAAAGTGCTTAGAACGGTGAGTTTGTGAGAAAAAGATATTCATCCGCGTTGAACAGCTGCATGATCAAAATTCACCTTCAAGGGAATGGCTAAGTCTCGATCAGGTATTTATGTTTATTTGATTATTTCGAGTTGACAAGAACGCGCTGTCAGTCGGAAAGAACACCCCATTCTATTTCTGAATACCTCTAAGTGCTGTTACTCGTATTTTATTCCATTTTTTTAAAAATATTTTATTATAAATACCTTTTCTCAATCACTAATTAAGTTAAAAGAGATACATATCTTTTAATTTTTCGAAAACGTTTTTTACTTGAAAGACATAAACGCACTTCTTATTGCATTTGTCACATTATTGAAAGGATAACATTTTTGAGAATTTTATAAATGAATGTTTTTTCGGTATTTTTATTACAGACTAGGTATTCGTCAGTAGACGCACGTACAAAAGTACTCGAGAAAAAAAGTCTTAAATGCAGTTTCTCAATTGAATTTATAATTCTTAATTATATGAGCACTTTCCGTTCCATAAATTCTTTTCATTCTAAGAATTCATCACACTTATTGACATCATTTTTATTTACCTATTTTATTGTCAAGATGTTTGTTATCGTGGGAAATATATATATATATATATATATATATATATATACAGAACTCTAAATTCTCTTCCCTTGATGAATGTATTTGTGTCTCAATAATAAATACTGATATCAATATATATATATATACATTTTGTTGGGGCAAGTTTTTTTTTTATCTTAAGATTTCATTATTTAGATTAGGTCTGTGGTATTCCGGATCTTTATAAGAGAATAAAAAAATAATTATGTAAGCGACCACGTTTTCGTAAAATATCGTTTAATTAATTATCGATTTCTATCGGCCTCACTCATTTTTCTTTCCCAACTTTGCTCTTCGATTCATTTATTTCTAGTGGCAATTTAGTTTCATTGACTCGGTGTTACTTCCCAGTAAAAAGTTAAGTAGTATACACTATTGTTATATTTGAAATGGAAATTGTGATAAAATTTAAAATTAAATCAATTGTGATATGAAATGGAATAATTAAAACTTGGAGATTTTTTTCTGAAACTTGGTTCAAATATTATTTGATATTATCGTAAATTACTATAGGATTACAATACAATAAATGTTAAAGTCGAGAACAAAAATGTTGAAATGACATACCTGTGAAATTATGAACTTCTTGACAATTTTAATAAAAGCATTAAAATTTCATAGTTTCTTAACTGAAGTTAAGAAAAAAAAGGAAAGAAATAGAAGTATTATGAACCAGAACACGGAATACAGTGTTTTCTTTTGTTTCAATAAATCTAATGAATCAAGAATATTTTTATGAAGCAACGGAAAATTTAGTATAACTGTAAGAATAAAATCAAGTTTTGAAGTAACTATTAAAATAAAGAAAATTTCTCGAAATAAAGAAATACAACAGGAAAATTTATTAAAATAAAGAAATACAACAGGAAAAGATGATTTTTTTTAAAAAAAATATTTATAAGCAAATGTCTTAAATGAAATCTATGGAATGCAATAAAATAGGATATAACTAATTTTTCATATAATAAAGAAAAGCTCAAAACAACGTATTTGTATGGGAAGTTAATATTATATTTATTTTTTAATTCATTTCAGAAAACTATAATAATATTGAGCGTTAGACATATTTGATTCAATGATTTATCGCATGTTTTAATTTTATTTTTAATCCGAATATTATTTTATACAGTAATAAAGTATGTTTGTCATTTACTTGAATTTTATTTTAATAATTTCAACTTCATTGCATAATCGATTGTTTTATTCTTTTGTTTTTTTAAAATTTGGCAGTTTTTTTGAAAGGAAGAAGCTTGTATGTTTGATTGGGGGGAAAATGTGAAATTTTATCGATATAAGGAGATCGAATGAAAATAATTCCATAATCCAATGACTGCGATAGTAAATTGATTTATAAAGCTATTAAAATAAAACAATTTTTAAATGGAAAAAGAATACGCTCCGCTATTTTTAACGTGACTTAACATGATCATTACAAACACTAAATTTTGTCTTGCATAATGATTTTGATATCGCATGGAGGGAATATTGGAAAAATCGAAGGTAAAAAAATATACTGAAATTTCCTTAGAATTCAATGTTGTTAGGAATTATATTTGACTGTTTTTGAGAAGATTGATTAAGTTTACTTTTACACTTTAAATGAATTCTAGAAATATTTCTTTAGATTCGCACCGGGTATTATAAAGAAAAACTTCTCGTCCTAAGCCCATTGTTATTAGCCCGAATGTAACGCGACACCAAAAAGTTTTATAAAGATAGAAAAAAGGATAAATTTAATGCCACCTATTCATTTTACATAAAATAATTTAAATAAAATATAATTTAGTCAGATAAGCCTTTATTTAAAAGAATTAATAGCACATTTTTGTTACGAGAAATGATGAGTCAAAAAGTATCGCATTGTACTCGAGATAATAGTTTTCCTTTTTTTTATATTTCAACTTTCCTATGACTGTTACTATGATTTTGCGCGTACTTTTGAGTTATATTATTTTTTATAAAATAATTGATTGCTTCTAGGAAATAAATATTTCATCGCAATTACTGATGGCATACGATGCCTTTCTTACATTATTTCATAAGAATATAAACCAAAATAATCACACATGCTCAATACTTAATGAAAGATAAAGTATTTTTCAAAAATTAAGATGTTATCATGTTTACTTAAAACTGTGATACAAGAATATTCTGTGGTTGAAGCAAATGACTGGAAAAAAAAATCTCATGTAAATAAATAAAAAAAAAGATCTGAATTTTTGCAGGTGGGTTGTTTAAATGGCAAAAGAATATAGTACAATAATTAAGAACATATATGGAAGTAAAATTATGATACGAAAAGAAAATACTTCCACTACAACTATAAATACAATTCTAAAATTCAAATCATAGTATGTTACTTATATAATGAAAAGGAGAAAGAAAAGGATGAAAAATCTGTGATAAAATAAAGCTTAAATCAACATTTTTATTTGTGCAAATGATGAAATACATTATTGTAGTTCTTTCCATTCTGTAGGTTTTTGCTCAAGTTTATAGTAGATTGAAGTTCCAAAGTTTGGTAACAGATCTTAAAACGTCTCATAAAGCAAAGCCGAAGCTCAATTTATTTTTCTCGGCACTTATGAAAAGAAAATGATAAAAAGAATAAAATGTTTCCAGTAAAATCTTTGAAAATAGAACTTAAAAAGATCGCAAATAAAAGAGGATAAGCAAATTTTCTATGCTATTGATAAAAAAAAAACATTTAAGAGGTCTTTGTGATTTCACCCACCATTAGATTATGCGTAAAGACCTGAAATTAATTGCATGTATTAATTATAAGCTTCGCTACATCGTTGATAATAATTATTATGGCAACTTTCTTATGGTGTAATAAATGCGTTTTTCGACCAATTGTTACAAATGCTCTTATCAACCTCGCATTAGTAGTTGAATGAATACAGAAATCACATTTATATGTATGAAAAGTTGCTTTGAAAATTATATCCCAACTTCTAGATTTATTTTACAAATTTAATTACAGCAAATCTCTTAATTTTCGTACGTTTAAACTATTTCTTGTGATTTACAATTTTAAAAAAATGTTTTCATTAATTTTGCTCTTCATTGTTACAAATAACATATAGAACTGAGCTCAACTTTTAAAATTATTTTATTCGATGCAGAAGGGGAGATATTTTTATTTCTTTAATGTATTAATTTAAAAAGATACTTTTAATGTACTTTTTCCCGTGAAAGTCTTAAATACATCACAAAAATAATCCAAAAAGTCATATGAAGTTTTTGATTCATTACAATAAACAAAATCTTTTTTTTTAAAAAAAAAAATTCCTGTTTCAATCAACATTTGAGTCTTAAAGAGTATCAGAAATACTAAAATATGACAAACAATTTCATTTTGAACACGTAGATGTGCAAAGTACATATTATTCACTGAATACAAGGGATTTTCTGTAACGTTATTTGATTTGAGAACAATGACTTTAAATTAGAATTACTATGTTAAATTGATGTGAATAAGGGTGATCAGATAGCAAGGTTATGAAAGGATTAATAAGCAACGAAAAGGTTGGAATAGGAAAAAGCGAACGAGGATAGTGAGTCCGGACGTACGTAGAAGGAACAACAATTCGAAATTTAGTGTCAAGAAATTGAATGATCGCTGAGATTGAATTTGGATTCGTTCCTGACTCGGACCCTCTTTAAAACTATTCAGATGATTACGTTTTTCTGATAATTTTTTGTTGAGATTCTGCTCCCCATTCATAACTTATTTCTAGATAATTCCAAGCTTCGAATGAATATAAGTTTTATTTTCTATATCGACTTTACCAGAGTGAACTTTTAGTAAGTTACTATACAGTAACGGATCCAGAAAAAATGAACAGGCGAGGCACAG
Source organism: Nephila pilipes (assembly GCA_019974015.1). Classification (NCBI taxonomy): domain Eukaryota; kingdom Metazoa; phylum Arthropoda; class Arachnida; order Araneae; family Nephilidae; genus Nephila; species Nephila pilipes. The sequence goes on from BMAW01022125.1 coordinate 233,833, forward strand.
AGTCCCAATTTTTATGACATTCTCTCTCGAAATCTCTTCGACGGTTATCAAATTATATCAAAAGCTCGAATTTTAATATTCTATTCCAAAATAATGTAAGATATTAACGTCAAAAAATGTGAGCGTAATAACTAAATTACGTATTTCGACTCGATACTGACAACTTGGTTGAAATTTCCTATTTATCTTGTTGTGTATGAGAAAGAAAATGTGATGGGGGGGGGGGGTAAGGGCTCCTGTGGCCCCCTCATGCATCCATCCCCGACTCAAAGCCTATAAATAGGAGCGAAGTTGTGATCTTTACCCTTAAATATTCTTAATGGCCGAAGCATCGTCCGATTTAAATAATTTTATTTGATAGTATCGCTAGGGATTGCAGTACCAAATGCTGGTTCACCGTTTGACTTTGAGCCTCAAGTTGTTATCTGTAGTTCTATATAGTTTTTACACATTATGGTATTAGGTAGTTATCGTTATTTTTACAAAAACGTATTTTGCTTATATAATTCTGCAAATCTAGTACATAACCACAATACATTTTTGTACTTATTTCCTGGGAGGCGGTGGCACCACTGAATAAAAGTATACTTGTAGACGCTTTGTGTCTGATCAATGATATATTTGACAAAGAAGTAGAAGAAGAAATTGGTAAGAAACTTGCCTTAATCCAAAGTAGAATAAAAAGTGATGCGATGGTTTTCTTGCTATTTTAAAATGTTTTTAAAAATTCAAAACTGTGTCAAAAACCGTCCAATAGATTTAAAATTAGATATTAATTTTAACGATAATGAAATATAATTGCTGTCTATTACAATATTTGCGTTGAAACCTATAAAAGATGCTGTAAAAAGCATTTGTTTTGAAAAATGTTAATTTGTATATCGTCAAAATTACACTAAAATTCTTGCTAGACGAACTAATTGATCAAAATATGACCTTGAGTTAAAATTTAGGGAGGCCTTGATGTTTCGTAAGAAAAAGCAACGAGCTAGTTATTTAGATTATTTGCAATATCTTTCCGACACTAATCATAGCGGGAATGTGAAGATTATGGAAATTTTAGTAAAACAAGTAAAATTGCAATTAAAAATGAAGTAATTAGAATTTGTAATACCTGCGTATTATTGCTCGATTATCTTTTCATTATTAGTCTAATAATGTAGTCACTAAATTACTCGGTCAATTGAAGAGGGAAAACAGATAATAATAAAATTCTTTTTTATGCAAGTTATGAATATTTAAAGTCTTGTCCCTATAAAACTCTCTTTGCGATAATCTTCACCTAAACCCACCTGGGTTATGATTTAGTCTACAAATTTTATTTGTTTCTTACGAACTCATTCGGATTTGAGTCATCAAATGAATCAAAATTCAGAGTTTGAACCCATCCCATCATTTGTCTGGAATCTCTCTGAGTGTTTCTTAGACAACGAACCGGCTTGGTTCGGAAATCTCACTTTCACTAGTTCAATCACCAACTGACTAACTTCCAAAAATCTCTTGCTCCATATTATTTATTTCATTGCTTCTCGTGAAAGTAATCCATTCCTACGAGGGATATTTCGAAAGTAAGTTTTCATTTTTCGTCAAAGTAAGTTTTGTCATGGCACACGAGATGATACAAGTAATTACTGGAAGAATCCGCCCCCACTGCTGTTTCAACGATGGAAGTAGCGTCAAAAAAGGCATTCGCAGAGCGACGGAGAAAAGAGAGCGCAACAGCTAGATGTGACTAAAAACGCAAAGGAAGTGCGTGCTGTTATCCAGAAGGAACGGGCTCTTGGAACTCCATGAACGCCTGCAGACCGGTGAACATGTCTTTATCTCGTCAAATGGTTGGACGCTAGTGTTGCATGTTCAGTGACGGAAGGCAGAGTGTGGAGGAAGAAGATCAAAGAGGGCCTCCCTCCTTCTCCACGAATGAAAATAGCGCTGTTAGGGTACAGGATATGGTGTTAGCATATAGACGCCCAACGGTAGCGTCCACACTGCGTATTCGTCGTGCTCAGGTCCTTCCAAAACAATGCTGAGGGGGAGCAGGCAGTGCGACAATTCCTTGCATCGCAGGGCACCGAGGTCTTAGCGGAGGTGTTTCTTCAAACTGATTGCAAGTCTCAATATCAGTTGTGACGATGTTGAAGAATAATGAAAGTTTCATGGCGAAAAGGTTTATTTATTTATTTATTTATTTTTTTGCAATTTTCCTTATAAAAAAAATAACGAAACCTACTTTCGGAACACCCCACGTACCTAATCTACACGAATTACATTTCATTTCCTTGGGGGTGAGGTTCCATTTTTAAACAAGTCGAATAGAAAAGCCCCCGGGGGATGGGAAAATCGCGAATAGTCCAACGTCTCAAACTGACTGAACACATATATCCGTGCAGTAAAAACACATGCAACAGTCAGTCAAGTTGTTGACAAAAACTACCCAAGTCACTTGACCGAGGTTCAAAATTGAGAGTCCACTGCCGGGAGCATACTTCTAAGTGTAATGTTCACAAAGCTGTCAATCTCACTGGAAATTTAAATTCGTTTCCTTATTGTTTCAGAAATCACTTTAAAATCCAATTTTTAGTTCAACATTTTGCCGTCAAGCTTTGTACTCCTCACTAAAGTTTGAACTGTCGAAAAAGCCTTTACAACTGACCAATAATAATCTCACAGAATTGTATATAAATTTTCGTCAAATTTCAAAAATTTGTCCAAAAATCTTCGTTCAATTTTGTACTTTTAATTCATGCATATTTAATATATTTTATTATTAAAATAACGATAACTTTGTATTTCCTTTTTCTTAACATTTTAAGCTGTGTGTTAACTGAATACAACTCTTGAAATTTGCTTAGAATATAGAATCCTATTTATTGAATTAAATGTCAAATTGAGTATTTAATGCTAAGAAATAAGGACGGTTGATGTTAAAAACATGAAAAATCGGAATAGGATCTCTCTGGTTTCGTGGGTGTCCATTCTCAGTCCTAGTCTCTAATGAAAACCTGTATTAATGTACATTGAAATAACTTATGTGTCAAGGAATGTTTAAAATTTGTATGTTATTCCTAAATATTATGAAAAAAATTAGACTTAAAAAGAATAATAACAAATAGAAGGTCTAATTAAAGATCGAGCTTCTTTTTAGCGGAAATTCGAAACAACTTTCTTCGTATAACGGACGCTACATCAGGCTTCAGAATGAGAAGCCAATTAAAGCTCGATTTCCATCTAGTGCCATGAAGTAAGTGTAATGTACTTGTCGATCTAGTTTATCGATACTTTGGCAGAGAAGCGTAAAAAACAAATGCTCTTAGCAATCATCCTAATGCCCGGATGAGCGTCGTCCATTAGTATCGCATCGTCAGAGAGGTCTTTCATCACTCGGGCGACAGCTGTGGGGTATTTTGTACAGAAAGTTAGTGTCGCTCTGATGTGGGGTAATTGAATTGTCTGAGGCGCAATTAAAATAGGTAATGAAGGGCCGAAGTTACAAAGGTGAGAGACGCTAAAATCTCTCAAGTTTTGGAGTTTTTCTTCATTTTAATGTTAAATAAATGGGGAGCCCTTCTTGGATTCCATAGAATGTATTATTTACCAGTATGTGATATATAGAACATTTTCAAAAATCGAATCTTTAAACTGTAAACAACCATACCACACCACAGAGAAAATATTTATATTCCCGTATTTCTCAAAATTTCGTGTTTCATGATTCTTGTGAAACTCACCTCTTTCCCTAAAAAATAAAGTCTTGCTGTACAAGCAAGTTCTTTGCCCAATCATCACTTATACCGCCCCCGTTTGGGGGGTCGGCCGCAATCACTCATATGAAAAAAGTGCAAGTAATGCAAAATAAAATCCTAAGAATTATGATAAATCCCCCATGGTTCATTAGAAACTCAGTTATTCATAACGACTTAAATATTGATTCTATTGAAGACTACATCACCAAGCTGTCGCGAAATGTTTTCACCTCCATCTTAAATCATAATAATGAAATTATCAGAGCTCAAACTATTTTTGCCAATCCTCATTCAAAATTCAATTTCGCCTTCAGACAGATCCCTTAAAACCTCCATAGTGATTCTCATTATTTGTCTAATAATACTTCACTTCTCGTCAGGTTTATAGCATCTCCATTTGTATTTCGTATTGGTTACATCTAACTCACATTGTGTTGATACTGAATGGTATCACGGGTACTCCTCTGGTCTATTTTTCTTCATTCATTAATTCCAACTACTTCATCTCACCGAGGGGCGCCATCTGCTGAACTTTTCATTCACCACTTTTTCCTACATTCTGAGAAAAAGCGATGACTCGCTGACGCTCGTCAACCATCTTATGTATGTATGTATCTATGATTCTGGTGCACTTTTACCAAAATCTACTTCAACAGATTTTGAATTTAGTTCGAGCATTATGAAATGAGGTCACTATACAGTGAACTTAATTTTTCCCCTTACAAACTGTCATAAATTTTTAAGTACTTTGCACGATATTTATATGAAAATAATGAGAAATTTAAAAGATAAAATTCAAATTTTTTTATTAAAATTAATTTTTGAAATTATAAATATGTTTATTGTATAGAATGTTATGTTTATTACTCTGCGAATTTTGTAAAGTTATGAATACGATGAGTTTTGTGCAAAACGTACTCAAAGTTAAGTACATGACATACAAATGTAAATACAGCTTGGATTATAAATTGCTTTACGTTTGTAAATGTAATTTTCTTAACATAAACAGATGCACAAATATACAGATATCTCAATGTTAAAATATGACTTGTATTGTTTTTAATTTAAGAATAGGGAGATTATTAAAATTTCGGATAAAATAATCAATTCCTTTCCATGTCGAAGGTGTTTCAGACACCATATTAGTTTCTCTCTACCATAGCCCTCTATTTGAGAGATTTAGAAAACCTGTTTGAAGTAATCAATTTTGATTATACCTGTTTTTTTTAATCTTAGCTACCATCTGCTACTTTTTCTATTGGTACGTAGTAGTCAAGTGTCATGGTCACCAACATATGGCTTTGTATTTGTGTCAAGTCATCGGTAGAATTCGTGGTTTCTCCTACAAAATGTCGTATACACTAATTCAGACAGATTTACGATTTAATTTCAATTTGGATTCAAAGTCCTCATACGGAGGATGTGGAAGCTAGGAGAGCGATGTACAGATAGTAAACAAAAATAACGTAAATATTTACCGAAGAAAAAGCTACTAAGAAATTCTTAAAACAAGATATTAATGTGATGTAAATGTCACAATTTTTTATATACACGAATAGGGTAGTCTGTCGAAGATCTACTATAAGTGGTATAGTTCCAGATAAGTTTCCAGTACGATGATTCAATTTTAAAATGTCAGGTCTCTGCGATTTCCGAAAACGGTAATTTTATTGTTGCTAGATTAAATGGGGGTTGATTGTCTCTAACAATTGAAATTGTGAGTGTGGAAAGAGGAATTGCTTCTAAAATTATGTTCAAGTATCCTATAGAACTGTAGGACTGGTTTTTCATTCTCTCTTCTACTTTTCATTAAATGGTTTTATCTAGAAATACGCCACTTATTTGGCAGAGAAGAGTCAGAGAGTGACTAGAGACGAGACAATGCGCTCAGTATGGTTGATGCGTAGTTTTTATTCTAAAATATCTGTATGCTTAACTTTGCCCCTCCTCTTGTAAATATTTACCATTAACCAATACATGTTTAATATTGTGTGCCTTTGTCACTCTCTACAGAACAATATGTTTCTTCTAAAAGTAGAAACTACGGACGGAAAAGGAAATTGCCCGACAAACAGTGGCGCGTATTAAGCACCCAAACTATAAATCCCCAGGTGAGAAAATAATGTCAAATTTAAACATATAGTGTGAAGATCCCATCTAAAAAGAAACAGCTTGTCCAGATCCTCATAGATTTAGATTGATATGACCATTTTGTATAAAGCACAAGCCCTTGTTACTGACATCAACACATACAGTAGTGCAGAGAGTATCAAAACTGAAATCTAAATTTATGGAAATGTATGAAATTTGGCCAGACGAATCATGTTTTACTTTGTGTCCAACCACAGAAAAAGCTCATATATTTTACGATATCTCACAAAAGCGTTCCATTCCGACTACTTAGCCCTAACAGAAAAATATGGAAGCGAATCTGAGGGGTTGTGCAATGCTATATCTTGGCATTCTTTAGGACCAAAGTCATTAAGAAATTTCGGATTACTGTACAAACTTATTTGAGTTTAATACAGGATTATGTTTATGCAATGATGCATACAACCTTCCTTGATGTCCATCCCTCCTTTCAGGTGGATAATGCTTCCATCCATATAGGAAAGTATATTAATAAAAAAAGTTGGCTCAATGAACATGAGGAGGAATTAAACAATTGTCTTGGTACCTTCAGTCACCATACCCTAATATTATTGAGCCTTTATGGAAATACCTCGAGTGGCTATTGAAAGGATTATGCTTTAAAACGAAGGATATTTCTATTTAGATATTTTGAGTGTGGAATTGGGTTATGCTAGTAATCTATCTGACAAAATGTAATGTAAATTAATACAATTTAAAGCATCTTATATTCAAATAATCAAAACTTTATACAGTATCGATCAGAGTGAATACCGAATGAGAGATGCAAAAGGTTTAGATCATCTACGTTCTGTAGTACCACTATCAATTTTAGAAAAAAATAATGTGTGATATGAATTTCATTCATAAAGAAGCATTGCAAATATATTTAAAGCACACAGTAAATATATTAACAATTATGATTTTGGTGGTAACATTGGATTAAAAATTACGGATTAAAAATTATTTCATAAATTAATGCAGTAATTTTTAACTTTCCCTGAAACATTTTAAGTTAGATGTACACAACCTTTCGTATACCTCAGTGAATCCCAGAAAGGAAACCCTTTGGGAAGCCACACAATAACATTGTTTGTATATTTGTGTGTGAGTTATACGTATACGTATAGATAAAATAAAATCAACACTTTCGCACACACATTGAGCTATTTTTTCTAAGACATTCATATTAATTGGTGTATTTTATTCGCAAAAAATATTTCAGCTTGTATGTATTAAAGCTGCGATAATTATTTTTTGTAATTAATGTTATTTAATTAAATCTTCAGTAGCTGCAGGTAAGGAGTATTTGTATTATTTTTAGTGGGATAGTCGGAGAACAGCTTCCTTTGTGTGACGATTCTTCACAGAATTTGCATACATTCAAATTATCTAGTCCGAGAAATTGCTTCATTTCTATTGTGGTAACATGAGTTCATTCTGATATGCTTTTTGGATAACTTTATACTTAGTTATTCATTCATTACGATATATGATTGTTTCATGACACTGGTACAAGAAGTCATCATTAAAAAAAACTCGACTATATCAAAGATATTTCCAGGAAATTTTTGAATTAACTCTATTAACTGAATTTCTTTCAAAGGATTCTAACCGTGGAGGTGTATTAATATGATCCCACAAAGGACTGATATCAATATTACTATTTTAATCCTTTTAACATTCACAATTCCTATCACTTTCATCCTCCTCTGATTCAGAAGTACTACCACTGACTGTTTCATATAAAATAGGTTTGCGCCTCTTTTGGTAGGTACAATATTACTATCAACCCAGTCACTTAGTCTGATAATTCATCATAAATTTCGTTTTGAAATTCATCACATCTGTCCATTACGGTAAAAAACAAAATCAAAATTAAATTATCTTCATTATCACTGCTATATATATATATATATATATATATATATATATACGTATGTGTGTAACAAACTTACTGAAAAATACTCATACATACTGGTGCATAGATTAAGTTATATAACACTCATATATCTTGATACGTGCACTAACAAAATTAAGAATATCTCCCCACACAAGTGAATATGTAATCTCATTATCTAAGAATTCAAATCTCTTGCAAAATAAGAGTTCTCTTTTCCCGACGAAACATTTTTTAAACGAGAATTCTCTTTTCCGATGCGATTGTGCTAAGGAAGAAATAGATAATTACATAAAAACGCTCAACACAATAAAAATATGATAGAATAATATACATGTTTTTTCTTAAGTATCACATTAAATATTGATATATAAGTAATAATTGATGTTTTAACTAGGATACCAGAACATGACGGGGAATTATGGATTACCGTATCCACGACTCCTTGTTTTTGTGATATTTATCTTTTCAGATCATTAGTAGAGCTTAGATTTTTCGTGTGTCTTACAATGGTATTTTAATCATTTAATAGGACTATAAAAGTTATTTCTTTTAGTAAAAAAGTATTTTTTCTTTCTTAGTTGAATATGGACAGGAATTTTGAGATATATTTGAATTCAGGTACCATTTTAAAGAAAACTTTTATAAATTATGGTTTCAAATTTTTTATGCTTTTGTAACTGGTACTTCTGCATATAGTGAACATAAAAATTATTTTTTCTTTAAGTAATGTATTAGTTTTAAGATACAATTACATATATGAAAAGAAGTAGGGAAATTAAATTTTCCAAAATTGCAAAGTTCTATACATTTTTCAAAGAAATTATAAAAAAATATCTTTAAGAAGTTGGTTCCCTATATTTTGTATATTGTTTTCTGTATGAGGAGCAAAATATTTTGTATATTTATGGATTATTTTTAACAATGGTACCTAAATACAAATATATCCGAAAAATTATGTTCATATTCGACTCAAAGGGAAAGAAAATCTTTTAAGGAAAAAATACTTTTATAGAGGTATAAAATTATTAAAATATTAATCACATAAGAATCCAAAGCTTGACATATAATTTTTAAAACATAATTGTCGCAAAAGAAAGTCTTAAATTCGGTATTTCATTTCCTCCCTCAAGTCCCTTAATAATAGTACATAAATAATTTGATGTCCAAGGAATGTGAAGCAAAATTTTACTATTTGAAGGTATATTGATACAAACTATATCGTTATTCGTCTGGGGGGAAAATGTTAAATTATAATGCATACTCTTAATGATAAAAAATACAACTAAATTTCTACCATAATTAGTTGCATTCACCTTAAAGAGGAAAAAAAACCACAAACGATCTAATAAATTGTTATTGAAAGAAAGAAAAAAAAAGAAAACATGGTTTATTTCCCTTAAAAACTCACGGATCTTCTTAAAATGTTTCTACAAATCCACAGGCAGAAGAATCCATAGACCCTTGTTCAAGTGCCTCAAATATTTCGTTTCTCTCCTCGAATTTAAAATCCCGTATCAATTTTTCAAAGACTGAAGTTCATTTCTCGCGATAGAAATTCTTAATATTTAATTTTGAGTTTGTTCTTATATTCTCATAATTTAATCATTGTGGTATATTTTTGTACGTTTAAAAATATTTTTCAAAAATTAACATCTTCTGAAACTTTCTATTGGATAAAAATTGAAACAATTATTCAGAGACTGATTAAGACAGCACTGTTTTTACCGAGTCACTTACGTATGTAGCACCCGTGCATTTAAAAAACAATGTAGCATAATCTTATAAAGAGTTGCCCTCAGACATTAAATACTGGAAGGGGTGAAGCGTTTGTGCATTGCGAAACGAGCGCTATCCCTGCCGCTGCGCTTCCGTTGTAAGGAAACAACATTTACAGAAAAGACTTCTACGGCGGAAAAAAATTGCGTTGGAACAAGAGTTTTAAAATTTTCTTTCTTCTTTTTTTGTAGCAATTTTGTTTCTATATTATTAATGTGCGTTTTACGTTACTTTGAGAATAAACCTATATGTTTATTTATCATAACAAGAATATTATATCTTATGATTAAAGCACTCTGATTTTTATACCTACGCATAAATTTGTTTCCAAAACAATGTTGTTCATATGTTTTAATAATTTTTACCACTCTCTTACCAACTTTCACCGATTAAACATTTCTGCAATAGAACAACACCAAGGGCAATAGAATTCGTAATTTCAAGCCACGGTCAAGGGAAGAGATGTCCGATTTTTTTTTTAACTTCTATATATTTTAACTTTAAGACTCATCAACGTATATTTAAAATAAAAACTAACCTCAAATATCTTAGTAGTTCTATTGGACACGATGTTTATTACGTGTTTCATTGTACTTTTGCTCAAAATTTTAAAAGTGTAAACGCGATTAAAAGGCTTATGGCTCCCGTCTACCTGCCATTTTGATTTCGTGGACGTAATGTTAATCCGATGGAATTTCGACTTTAATTATCCTATCTTTACTATTTGAATGCAATAAAGTGCATCTGAAAGAGCAAAAAATAATGAATCTTCTGTAGAATTACTTTTTCTCTCCGTGTTTTAAAAATATTTAAAACGATTTTTAAAAACCAGAAAACTCGCAAACGAATCATTAAAATAGGAATAAAAATATTTTTAAGAATCGGAGGAAAAAAATAATTCCTAAGAAGCATTCATTATTTTTTCGCTTTCAGATGCACTTGATTGCATTAAAATAGATTAAATAGTAAGGATGGGAGGATTAAAGTCGAAATTCCATAGGATTAACATTAAGCTGACGAAATCAAAATGGCGGGTAGACGGGACTCTTAAGTGATCAGGGGAAAAAAATCAATGTTATCAAACGAAAGATTAAGGCAAGCAGCACAACTAAGGGAAAAGACAAGCAGAAATTTCTACTTAATTTATCTGAGTTTACACTACTTGAATAGTTAAAAAAATAACAATTTTCATTAGTTTGTTGGTAAGTAAAAAATTCATACCGATATTGGAAATCTTATTTTCTCTCTCTCTCTCTCTCTTGCAGATAACTCTTTTATATTTATTTTCCTTTCCCCCCTTCGATTGATTCTCAAAAGAGCGTTGCACACGCACAACTCGAAAATACACTTCGCTTCATTCACTAAATACTTGCAAAAACTAACTTTGAAAAATGAACATGAGCTGGTCGGGAAAAGTAAAATTGACAGAAAGAAATAAGCAAGTATTTAGTGATTAAAAAAAAATTAAGTAAATTTCACTAAATTAAGCAAGAAAGAAGTGAAAGTAGTTAAAAGAAGCTCCCACCTTCGACTTATTGGAATAGAAAGCATTTATGAAATTGTAGAGGGGGGGGGAATGTTGATTAATATTGTACTCACACTGTCCAAACATTTAATTTTCATTAAAAAACACGATAAAGAAATCTTAATCTTAAATTGATTATAAATGTTGTGTGTGTTTGATTTATGAAAAGTAAGTCTTCTATGAAAGTAAATAATAAGCTTCCAAGATAAAGTCGATTCTTCACTATCCTATAGATCGTGAGGAGTCAATTAAGTTCTATTAATTGTACAAAAAATGATTTTTTCCCGTTTTGAATAAAATTTTATTTGCTGTTTGATACATTTGGAAAAAGTAATCGAATATGGATAAATCGAGACTGCTTAATCATTCATTCGTTAGTAACTATATTAAAACATGTCCAGAGTTGAAAATTCTTCAGGAATAAAATATTGAATTCATAAGAACTAATAAATTATTAATTACTGTATTTTTAGAAACTAGCTATTCATTATATTTTATTTAATTTTTATGTTTTTAAGTGTTATCTTTTCCTTGAAAGTATTCACAAGAAGTAATTTTTTTTGTTTTGTTTGCTTAGTAATATTTCCTCGATCGATAGTTTTAGACTCTCAAAGAATGTACTTTGAAATTAATTTTAAATATAATAAGACACTTGAACTTCTTGAGCAAAATTGTACGATTTATTGAAAAGATTTACTTCCGCTTTTTAATCTGTAACCGTGAAAAATATTTTATTTCTAACATGGGATTACTTTTATCTGGTTCTTTTATCCTACAATCAGTCAATCAATCCTAATTAATTTTTATGCTCATGTATATTCTATGCATTACACTGTTTACTTTTAGACACTCTCCGCTCGACTTGCGCCAACATGTAGCTAGTCGAGCAATTTCGTCGAAGAGTTCCGGTGATTATAGTCGACAATAGGCATTAACGGTAGCTTTCACCTAGTCATTAGAACAAAGCGAACTCTCTTATGGTTTTTTTTTTTATCTCTGGGTTCAAGGTCAGATTCAATACCGTCTCACTCCTTCGTCCTCATCTTCATGAAGGTCACCCTCTTCTGCACTTCTCGGGACACCAGACACTTGGGGAGAAAGAATATAAATAAATTACATACGACATACGTATATTTCAGGTAAAATTATAACAAGGGAGGCATTACTTTTAAATCACACTTTGTACATAAATTTAATTATTTTATGAACATCATAATCCTGACTTAATATCTTAAAGAATCAGAGAAAACAATGTATTAAATGTTCACTTGTGTTTGAATATCTTCAACTTTATACAGGGTATTTCAAAACTCATGGGAGCCTTTGTAGCTTAGGGCTACCTGTCATAGTCGCAGACTCGTGGCTGGTGGTTTTCATCGAGCCGTGGTTAGAACCTTGATGCTGTTAAAGACCCGTCGTGTAGCGGGGCTGATGCACCTTAAATCTGTCAAGGCTCAAAGTCCCCCCCATTGGCGTGGTGGGGAAGTTAGGAGAGGGGGGTGCCAGCTCAGGAGTCGTCCTCGTCACTTAAACGAAGATCAAAATTACGAGGTCCATCGCCAATAGCCCTCGTGTTACTTCTAGTGTGTTCTTTAATAAAACTGATCAATCAATCAATCGAAATCACAGGCAAACATATATCTAAGCAATTTTCATTGTACAATGCATAGGTGGTGAGCAAGCAGTGAACCGCTGGACGGTGCTATATTGGGAAGCATAAAGCACGAGTTTTCTTACAATCGTCCTTTCGATCTAGGATTTCAGGAGGTATACAGCCTTGCCTGATGACTGCCCGTTGTCATGCCTTCTGGAATTCACGATTTGATTTTTGCCCATGAACTTCGAAACACCCTGTTTATTACTTCAAAATAAGTTTTAGAAACATAACGTTTTGTAGAAAAATATAATATTCTGCAGAAAGTAGCAATTAGATTTATTTCATTTCACGATAACAAGTGATTAGAACTTTTTATTATTATTCTTTTATGTTTTAAATATTAACTGTTGTCTTAAAATAGAATAGTGTCTTATTTATAAGTTGTTGTTTTTTCCACACTTTTGAGTTGGTACATAAATGGGAATTCTTATTTATTGTTTTCTGTTACCTGGCTAGAAACACAGACTCTCACGGCTAAAGGAAATCGTACAGAAATATATTAAAATGCAGGCCTGTGTAACAGGGGGGGGGGGGGGCTTATTCATAAGATTAGCAGCTTTCTGTTTCTATGTACAATGTTATTTCAGTATATATTTAACAGAAGCGATTCTGTTTAGAACGCAATTTAAATGCCTATTTTATGTCGCGTTAAATATTTAAGAAACATGAAACGAATATTCAAAACAACAATAGTATAAAGACCAAAACGTTTGATGCATTTATAAATAGAAACTAAGAATTTTAGAAACAGAATTCATTTCTTTTTGTTAGAAACAGGAAAAAATATCATTTGTGAATGTAATTAGTTTTTCTAAATCTTTAAAAAAAAAGCATAAGAACTATTTAGGAAATTTTTCTGAGTCAAAGCATTAATCAAAGTGGTTATTATCCAAGAAAGCTAGGAATAGAAAATATTTGCTGATTTCGTGTTATTTTTACTGGTAAAGTTCTTATAAAATGCAGAAGTATTTCGAAATTCATTTAAGCTTCGTATCTAAAGAAAACACATTAATCATTTTAAGCGCTTCTTCTAACTGCGATTTCCCACCATAAAATGGAGAATGAAATAAAACTGAATAAAAACGAACAACGACGCAAATATTCAAATATTTCTCACTTTCTCTCTGAGATGGGAATTCCAAGCCGTAAGAACGCGAATTTTTTCCCTTCCTTCTACACAATCAACGAAAATATTCTAAATATTTAAGCTTGGAGGAAAAAGGCAGAATATTTGGAATTATTTCTTAGAATCTGTAATATTACGCTCTTAATTTAAGTTAAATAAAATATTAGGCTATTACATTTTATTATTTGAATTTGTTTATTCAGAAAATAACATTCAGAATATTTTCTTAACAGAACTGAGTTTATAAATTTTGAAATAATCTTCTTACTGTTGCCTTAAAGCTGTAGTTTAAATTTTATCTTAGAACAAAAGGAGAACCAATTAAGTACGATTGTGATGTGCAAATTTTAATGGCATTTATTATGAAAGTAGGATAAAATATGCATCTCACGTTATATCAAATACAATTTTTCCCCGAGCATTTCAATGTTTTTGCAGATATTGAAATCATAATGCGCGAGAGGGTCTTGTAAGGATTTAGTTATTAGTAAGAAGTAACCGAGATATCTGGATAAAATTTATTCTGCATATTAATTGATCCTTATGTGCATAAGGATGTACATTACAGTTATTCGTGTTGATCTGTTTCAATGAGCTGTAGATTGAAAAAATCCACTTTATCATTAAGTTTTAATTATTATGGAGGGGTATAGTTAAATTTTAATTCTGTCTAAAAGTAATCGATGTATTTAATTCTTATTTATTATTCTTAAGATTTATCTACATAGTCACCCTCCGGAGTTAGACATTTCTGCCGTCTCTCTAGAGCTCAACAGATTGAACTCTATCTTCTCCGGGAGACTTCAATTGACGGCTTCTTGAAACCACACAAATCAGCACGAATAGCTGTGATATAATAAGGATCAGTTTATAAGCAGAATAAATTGTACCCAGATACACAAGATATTTTAGAAGTAAATTTAATATTAATGTGATAAAATAAACGAGAAATGCGACAAAGAAGTGTTTATTGAATGTCCTCTGTTGAGAAAATAGTGACACAAACTTTTGTTTAAATAATGCGTGATATTATAATATACGAAAGCGAAATGCTTAATTTTTTATTAAGGGTTTAAGTGATAAAATTGATGAAGTGAAAAAACCCTTTAACACATTATTTTAACGTAAAATAATAATATTTCAACCTCCCCCCTCCCTCCAAAAAAAATAAATAATCGCAGTTATCAATTTTAGCGATCTTAATCTCTGAATATAACTTTGATAAAATATTATTAGCGAATCTTGAGATAAAAATGCCATTCTCTAGTAAGAAGAATAAGAGAACGTTGCGCCGAAGTTTGTCTCCAAACTGCGGCTGTATTGACAGCCTCTCCGCTAGACAACTTTCAGTACAGTAGACTCCTACGTTTGACCTTTACTGGCGAGGCTTGACGTCATAAAGCGAGGGTTGCCCACAACAGTTATTGATGGGGCGCTTCAAAGCTGATTGTTGTTGCTTAACAAGATTTCGCGCCCTGCTTTTCCCTAGCGTCGGTAATTGAATTGCTACCGAAGGCATTCTTAAACAGAAGTTGGAAATAAACAGAATGTTTGTGGTGTTGACAGTTAAATTTCCTGATTAAAATTCCCTCTTTACAAGATCTTGCGACTCTTAAATCTTAAAATAATTCGATTTTTTGAATAAAATATACAATAAAATGTAGATTTTCCTGAATACTTTAAAATGAACCTCATGAAAATATTCTAAACTTCCTCCTTAATATGATGGAAAATATATAAGCTTCTCACTGGTCATCATTGTTAAGCGTACAACTTTAAAGCTTTTATTTTCTCAAAATGTGATTTTTGACCATGCCCTACAAGGTCTCTTAAGAATTATTGAAAATAACTTTACAAAAAATGCATAGTTATCATGTTATTTTGCATAATATGAAGTAAAATTATCCTTCCATATATATTTTGGTACTTTTTCAGAGGTATTTACATATAATAGCATTAAATATTTAAATGGCAATTTTCAATTATTCTTAAGAAATTAAAAACTACATTAAATATTTTTTAACTATTTTTCTAAGCATTTATTTGCATTATGAAATAAAAATGATTTGTTTTGAACTGAAGTTTTTTTTATCGTTTTTTAAGCGCACTGATCAATGTACTCTTAAATGAAGTGAAACAAATCGTTGTGATTGATATTTTATAAATTATTTAAAGCTTTTACTGAATATTTAAAATAAGTTTGTCTAAGTACAAATTACAAGTCATCGCAAACAAAACAAATGCCTCATTTTATTGAAATTTTAAAAGATTCAGAAGAATCAAAAAATGTAAAAAAAAAAGCTCGATTTATTGCGTTTAACGGTCGTGTGATCTCTTAAAAGTTCCTGTACACAATTATTGTTTTATATCATTTGGATGAAACTCTATCGAATTTTGTTCCTTGAACCCTTTTGATCTAATTTATTTTTATCGCAACGTTTTTTGTTACCGATTCGGCTTTAAAACACTCTATAAATCGAAATTTCTTCTTTGGATAAAAACATTTTAGATTTTGTTTACTCGAATAAATTTTTTTCCAAATTTGCTATTGTTGCTTCTCCAAGATTAAAGAAATATTATAAATCAATTTATGATAATTCTCTTTTAATGTGAATAAAGTCCCAATGAATTTTACTTTCTATCCAACGTGAAGTACGATTTTATGAACTTTGATTGATTAGTTGTTTACTAATGTCGAAGTTAGAAACAGCATGAGACCTATTAGTGACAGACCTCGTAATTTTGAACCTTGGGCACGTGATGAAGATGACACCTGAGCTGGCACTTCCCTCCCAAACGTTCATACCACGCCAACGGAAGGACTTGGAGCCTCGACAGATTTAACATGCAACAGTCTCGCTGTATGGCGGGTCTTTAATAGCATCAGATTAACCCAAGATTCAAAGGAAACAACGCCGGTTGCGAGTCCGGGACCATGACGAGGCGACTCACGAGACTGTCGCCATTAGCCCTCGCGTTACTTCTTTGTGTAACATTAATAAATATTAAGCAATTATGGAACTGACTTACTGATATATTCGAAAATTTATAATATGTTTCACAAATCGAAAGTAAATGAAGCAGATTCAGAAATAGGTGCAATTATTATTCACACATAATAAGACCATAGTATTTCATATACTTGTGACTTAGAATTTAGAATGTTTAAGTTAAAAGTAACGTCTTAATAAATTGACCTGATTGTTCCATATGGAATACGCCTTCAGAGGCTATAAGAATTACAATGTCACCATTTGCGAAGGATGCGATCGAATAAAAAATCAGTGACTGTGTCATAAATGACGAATGCTTTCTCATGAGGAGGGAAATATTTTTCTTTGTTCATATTCTACATGATATGCAATGCGTTATATAAGAGCTTGCTGTTCTATTAAATTAAAAAATCATCACAGCGAGAAGAGTTTTGAATTTGAACAAAATAGACATAATAAAAAATTCCATCTCAAAATATGTATAGAAACACGCAAGAGATAATCATTGAATACTCTTACTTCATTTATTTATCGCCAAAAAATAATTCCAGTGTTGTTGTTATCTATTCGTCCTTGAAAAAAGAATTTCTACCAAGAATTTTTAAAAAAAGATGTACATGGCCTTTAAAGATTCACATTGTTGTTAGAAATACACGTTTAATAAAAGTAGTTTTAAATTTTAAAACAGTAAAAGAAATAATGTTCTTACCATATTAAAAGTAGACTCTTTTTTTTACATAGTATTGAAATTTCATTTGCATAACGTTATGTGGTTGATTGCATTTGAATGAAATAACTGCAATTAAAAGCAGTTCTTTCCTGAGCAAATCCAGATTTATTCTAGGAATTTCTAGAACTTCCTCTTTTCATAAGGCAAGAGCTATTGACGAACACTCATCAAGTACAAGAAACATAAAAATTCAAATTCTCGCACTTTCACCGAACACAGCCATTCAGACCAAGTAATCACAATATCGCATACTAAACGTAAGTAGACTACTTTGAAACGGATAACGGATTCATGGCGCTTAAATTTAATAGTATAATCTAATGCAAATTCCTCCGATTCTACTTCTAAGTCCGAAGATTTTTTCTATATCTATTTGGTTTCACTAACTTGAGATTGATTACAACATCGAAAACATTTGATGACTCCAATCCGTCATCAAACCTGTCACGTTCTTAGCATGTTCGGCATTATCCTTGAGTATTGTCACCTTTTGGGCAACGGTTCAAGCAAAAATAATCGTTCTGATATGGAAGGCAAGAAAAGTCCAAACTTTCCGAGTATCAACTATATTATTTTCATTTAGGAAAACGTTTCTTCTTGGAAAGTTCAAGACTCATTTAATGTTTCATACCAACGGAAATTTGGGTAATTTTTTTTTTTTTTTAAAAAAAAAAGGATTGCTATTTCAGAAAGATCATATATATGGGAATTGTCCGTGCTACAGCAAAAGCACCTTCAACTTAGATTAGATGGTTAGATCTGGTGTAAGCAATGTGCAGAAATGTGTCCGTCTTTTTCTTTAATTTTCATATGTAAATAACATTTTGTCCTGAGCGTGGTTCTTGACAATATACCTGACGCCAACCTCCAATAACAAATGTCTGGGCAAATGAACACTGTTTAAAGTTAAATTGCAATTTAAATGAAATCTGCAACTAGAACTTGAACAGGCTAATCTATTTCCCCTGGCTGAGTTCAAAAATGGACGCTAGTGTGCAGACTACAAGAAGTGACTTTATTTGGAGTACAGAATTCTAAGAAGTAGAAAAGTTTTGACTCTGAGAGCATAGCGTGACGGCACTCCATCACTACCAAAGTTAAAAAATCCATAATTTCAGTGAAACTGGTGACGGCACTTATTGTGTATTGTTGTTGTGCCAACATTCCGTTGACCTGTTGCAGAATTTAGAAAAAATCAACGCTAAAAGAACAGACGGTTTGGTGTTTCAGGTTCCCAATTTGATATTGCTGATATACCACTGCTGAAAAGAGGGTGAATTCTCCCTCTCACCAATTTATAGTGTGAAAAAGCAATACGTAACTGAACGAAGCACAA
>BMAW01022125.1:255874-289130 GCA_019974015.1 Nephila pilipes
AAAGAAATTGTAAAACTAAGTAACTGAAATCAAAGAAAAAATAGTGTTAATGCCTAAAAGTCTTTAAAGTTAAGGAAGATACTTACACATAGTAAATGTGAATTCATATATATATATATATATGTGTGTGTGTGTGTGTGTGTGTGTGTGTTAGGAATTTAAAAATTCAAATGTCATTAAAGGTTAATGACAAAGTAAAACTAAAATGTTCAAATTCATAGTTGGAATGAAAGCAATGTTTATTCAATCCATACTGTTTATTTATTTCAATTAGAGAGAGAGGCCATATTTATACATATTTTGAAGGAAAAGGCAAGAGACATAGCTCTTCTATTTCAATTACATCAGGAGTGCTCAGAAGAGAGCATTTCTTACCGTGAAGTTTAATTTATGATGGGGATTTTCTAGGGATATTTCAAAAACACGCGGGATTCTCATGGAATTCAGAGAGATCAATATGACATTTGTCAATCTTGTCGGGATTATTACCGAAAGATTCATGACTAAGATCAAGATGATTCAACAGATTTTATGAGAGCGTGTTCTGATACATTTTTAGGATATTTTGGAATTGGATCAGAAAATAGGAATGAACTCTTTACTTTTGCGTTAGAGAATGGGTGAACTTAGGAAATTAATTTAGTTTTATGGGATATCATTATATATGATATATATATATATATATATATATATATATATATATATATAATATATATATATGATAAAGAAGAAGAAGAAGAAGAATATTCTTCAGAATCCCGCGCGCAGCAAAATATAGGTTTTCTTAATTTTGAAAAAAATGTCTAATTTATTTTTCATTATAACTTTTTAAAAATTTCTTTAAATCTTATGAAAATATGAAAAGAAATGTAAATAAAAATGAATAGTATTTGGTAAAAGTTTCAATTGTCTGCTTTGTTTCATTGGTAAATTATATTGCTTTGAAAAATGATATTTTTTTCGATACACGGACAAGCGTTAAGAGTCCTAAGACCTCTTAATCGAGGTCACATATTACTCTCCATTCTTTGGCTCAGGTGAAGAATCGCCCACTTATATTTTCAAGTATAAAATAAAATTGTTTCCATTCTTTAAAAGTGAAATTTGCGGCAGATTGCATTCTCTTGAATGCTTTTTTAATTTACATAATATTTTAGTAGACGGTAACGCTGATCCCAATAAAATGTTAAAATTTGTTTGGTCCAACATGTATCAAATTTGTAAAAAGCATTTCTTGAATTTTTCTCTGTTTAAAAAGAAAAAGTACCAGGAATTTAAAATCCTTCTCAAGACATAAGAAGAAAAAAAATCTCTTCAAAAGAAAAAGAAAAAAGAGCAACAAATTGATAAATCGACCCCAATCAATTGAAACTAAAATTTAGTCAAGTCGATATTATGCATTTTTGGATTGACATTAGAGAAGAATTTCTTGAAATTTCCAAAAGAGCGCTAAAAATCTAATGTCATGTTTCAACCTATGTATGTGAAAAGTCTTTCTCTTTGTACGCTGCGACAAAAACAAAATACAGAAACAGATTGGATGCTGAAGAGGACATTAGGTTACAGATTACAGCAATTATTTCAAACGTAAAAATGATATGCAACAAATAAAAAATCGCTGTGAAGTCATTAAAACATTTCTTTTTAATAATTTGTTATAATTTAAAGTATTGTTATTTTTGTTTACTATTCATATGATATATTTTAGAAAACAAAAAAAATCATTAACTACCTTACCATTCATTATCTTATTAGAATGTTTCTATTGTGATAAAATAGAGAAGCTTAAAAGGTTGAATACTTCTGGTCTATGAAGTATTGTTTTTCATACCCAGTTTAAAAAGTTTCAAAAAAGTATATATAAATATATATTATTCTATAAAACATTAAAAATTATATTCCATTAAGACCTTATAGTCGTTTTCGACTCACCGTGTATTATACATGTTTCAAAAGAAAGAGCTATGTTGGGCTCGTGGCACATTTTTAGCAGGCAATGCATTCGTAGGGTTTTCTTCCTATTACGATTTTGCTGCATTTTATTTCCATCTTTACTTTGCAGTTCTCTTCAATATAACGAACTCTGGAACTGATATCGCGAACAAGTTTTTCGATGCTAGTAGAATTGGGTTTCACATTATTCACTAATCAATTCTTTATGTATTTTTTTTATTTTCGTAATTCTTATAAACAAATAAGACGATGAAGAACATACGCAATCAATTCTTCAACTCGTTAATCAATGCGATTTCGCCAAAGTCGTTTTCATTTTCTACAAAGTCGCCATTATTTGTGCCAAGACTTTGGAGATACCTGGGGACGGAAAACCTATTTCCTCAAACTTGTCCAATTCTTCTGCAAATGAAATTGGCAATGAATGCAAACATTTTCATACTGAATTGTACAATATTTAATTTTTTTGCATTTTCAGAAACTAAACTTGTTTCTCTGCATTTTTGAAATATACTCAAATAAACATATCTCAAAAATACATTACCACAGAGATGGAAAAATTTGGCTATACTACTTTTTTTAACATAGAGAAAACAGATAGAAAAAATTATAGCTTAACATCAAAACTAAAAATAAGTGAAAAATACGTTATTTTCTTGTTTAGACTTGTTAAGGAGGAAGCCAAGTCAAAAAGAAATAGTTAGTTGACAAAAGAAAGTAATAGCGGCGCATCATCACATAATTGCTTTAAACATTTATTAAATTTCCCCAAATTTTGTGTAATTCTTTGCATTCCTATTAAAACTTAAATTAAAATGATGAATTAATCGATTATTTGCATAAAATATAATTTCTCAGTTGAATTTAATATAATTAAAATTTCATAATCATTGTTGTTTTATAGGAATTTATTTATGAGATTTAGCGTTATAGTAAGTAATTACAAATTTTATCGAATTAGTCTCTGATTCGACATAATTCATGCTAAAAGTTGGAAGACGTCTATCTAATAAAACACACGTAATTCTTTTAAAACTTTAACGACCGAAAACGAACTTGATTCGTCTCCAGAAAAGTTTTCTGGACCCTCCCGTAGTATCGATTGGTCCAATCGGATAAATTTAGGTTTGAAAAGTAGGTCAAAAGACGCGAGGATTGGCTGGTTCCTTTTCGCAAATCAGGTTAAACAGAACCGAATCGGTGGAGACTGAGAGGCAACAAATACTGCACCAGGTGATAGATCCGACTGGATAACCAAAGAACCAATCCTGGAAATAAAATACGTCTTCTCTCCCCCCCCTTCTATGCGCACCTGAATGTTCCTTCTCTCAGGCGCAGGCTTTGAGAAGGAGGTCTTTGTTTATTGGTCCTTCGAGAGCTTATTCATCGAGAGAAAAATCGATAGGAGAAGATTTAGAGACGAAGAGATCAAAGAGCGGAACTCTGTCCATGCGATTAGGAAAGAGAATCTGAATTTTTGAAAGTAGGGAAGATTTCCATTTTAAAAGGATCGGTAACAGATATAAATAGGGAATTTTCGCTGATAGTTTTCAGTGTTTATGTAAAAACGCTTAGCGGCTTAGTGGAGAAGATAAACAGCTAAGAAGTTGAAATAAAAAGGAACACTATATATATATGAGGGTTTAAATCTCTTTTTATCTAGAGGTATCACACATACAGACATAAGATAAAAAAAAAATAGGAATACCCATTTCGAAATGTGTCGCACATCAACTTCTGGAACGTAACACTGCTTCACCACGTGTCATCAATGCGACACGTGATGACGTGCAACCTGCCATCTAGTGGCGGGGAAAAGAAATGTATCAGTAGAGCATTTCCCGGTGTGAGAGTTGTAGGAGAAAATTCTGTTCTCGACAAAGCGTTATTATGTCTCATCTGTCCGACGTGCAAAGAGGCAAGATTATTGGAGCTCGCTTTGCTGGAGCGTCCGTGTTGAGAACAGTGAACCTTATAGATGTTTCGAGAACCCCTGTGTCGAAGCTTATGACAGTCTACACAAAACGGGGAAAGGTGACCTCATCAAAGCAAAACAAAGTGCGGAAGTCGAAGATGACTGACCCGGGATAGACGAGCATAAAAGAGGATAGTCGCCTGAAAACTTAATATTACACTGCCGCAGATGAACACCCATACCTAACCCAGTCCCCACCAAAACTATTCAACAGAACTGCATGTTGCCAGAATTCTTGGCAGAGTAGCCATGTCAAAGCCATTTGTGCCATCGGAGAATGCTTTGAAGTGACGGTGTGTCGAGACCACCAAAACTGGTCCCAACATCAATGGGAACAGGTAATCTAGTCTGACGAATCATCATTCACTTTATTTCAGACCACCAGACGTGCGTCCGTCTAGCAACAGAAAAATTTCACCCTGACTGTCTGATTCTTACCATGAAGGAGGCTCTGTGCTGGTGTGGGGAGCGACATCTTGACATGGCTTTGGGCCACTCGTAGTCCTGAGAGGGATAGTCAAATGCGAAAATTATCACAATATTCTCTCAGATCATACACACCCCATGGTTCAGACTGTTTCCTGGTGAATGTTCTCTATTTTAGCCATTGTGGGGTTTTTAGATAACAAAGTCCATTCTCGGTTTCCTCCTCCACGCACATTACCGAAACCGCTCTGCAGGACGAATGGCTGAGAGTTCCCTTAAAAATCGAGCACGACCTTTATTTGTGAATCCCACGTTGGGATACAAGCTATAATTTGAGCCAACTCCCTACTAATTAAAATTTTGCATTCTTTTACAGGTGTTCCTATTGTTTTATCCTATACTTGTAGATTAAATAAACTGAGATTTAATTAAGTTCGGATGGTTTCAAAAACAGCGCTCATTAAATAAATGTGTTACGTAGTCTACTGAACTCAAAACAAAGGAGTTTGTCTCTTGCAACGTCTATACATCACTGACATGCGTGGGAAAATTATATATATATATATATATATATATATATATATATAATTCTTGGGATTGCATAGTCAACATACAGAATTATACGCCAGAATTATTTCTTGACTTTTCGAAGACCGACGTTGTAGAATTCAACATATCGATTTCTATCTTCTCCATACTGCAGTTTACTTCAATTTATGGCTTCTTGAAACCAAACAAATCAACTTTAAGGTTGTTGTTTACAACATTATGTAAGTAGGGATCAATTGTGAATCAGAATAAATCTTATCCAGATATCTCTGTTAGTTCTTATTATAATAGACACTTTACAATACTCTTTTCTCGTATCTCTCTTTCAGTATCTTCACATTTCCTAAAACCGTGATTATAACTCAAATTATCTGTTTAATCAAAAAATTGATCATTTGAAATTAAAGCGTTCTTACGGCTCAGTGAAATAATTCTTCCTCCGTATTGAACGAATGTCCGATTTATGATCAACATAAGGATCAATTTCTATGCAGAATAAATTTCACTTACATGCATCTCAGTAATTTCTTACTAATAATTAAAACTTTACGCGATACTCCCTCATATATTACACACACACACGTGTTTGTGTGTATACATACATACATACACACACACACGTGTTTCTGTGTATACATACATACATACACACGCACACACACACACACACATATATATATATATATATGCGTGTGTGTGCGCGAGCGCAATTATTTCATATATTGCAATTATCGACAAGAACACTAAGCATTTTGGTCTTCAGCCATCTCGGACATTGCACTGACGCGCTTCTTTTATTAAACTTCCTTCTAACATATAGGTTTCTAAGCGTTTTGGCCTACCACCCTTTCGGGGGGAAAATTACTCACAAACGCTCGCATTTTAGATCAATATTGCAGTTGTGAGATTTCAGATCTTTAATCAGATTTAAAAATATTTCCGATAGTTAGGGGAAAAGATAAGTACGTAGATGCCTTTTCTTTGCTTCACTTTTTCATTCATTCAATTTTTATTCCACGCATTTAAAAAGAATAATATAGCTTCGTGAAGAAAAGTAGGAAACTCCACAGTATTACCATTATGCTCAGAAACTTGTGGTGACGGGTGGGCAGAAACCTTTATTTTGTCGTGACCCATCCAAAATTTTAAAATAAGTTTTTTTTGATAGAGCGGAAGCGCACTCAAACACATTGTGGTGCTCCTTGTGATGAATGCCGCAACTCGCTCATGTGTTACTTACAAAATGTATTGGAAACAAAGCTATATTGTGTCAATACCTATTTTTATTCTGGACTGGCCTTGTTTAAAAAATATTTCGAACTATTTTTCGAAATATGAATTCGATTATTTTTAGTATAATTAAAGCTTTTCCGAACGTTCTCGTGGGTATTGCCGAAGGAATTATAGTTGATCTTCGACATCACCTAAATTATCCTTGTTCCAAACTGCCTCTTAGACTTTTTTCAGTGACCAACGGAGGGAGATAGAGGCCTGTTGGAAGCCATTGGTCTGGCTGAAGTACCAATTATAATGGTAACTGTTTGATAACCTACTATGGCTTCACGCAATATGGCGTAACCTCATGCTATTTGAGAATTAACCAATTAAGTAACAGTTTCTAATCGCGTGATCTTTGGAAGTTTTTAAAAGATTTAGATTATATAAAAGTAGTCTAATTATCTGGATAATAGGAAACAGATTGATTTGAACCGTTTTTCCTTGCTCGCGCTGCGTGTGTGTTGCCCGCTGATTCTCTCCAAAAATAAAAAAAATTTAATTTGCCAATGTCCTGAGCTTTATTCTGGTTTCATGTTCTTGAACCCGACTGCACCACGAAATCAAATTCAGATTATGGTTGGTTTACGTTCACGTTTTACACAATTTTTCACGAACATATATATATATATATATATATATATATGTAAAATACTGGAATTAAGAGAATAAATATATAATACTGGAATTAAGAGAATTTTCACAATTAATCGAATTGTTGTGGCCTCTGAATTTAAAGGAAAGTATTTTGTAAGAGCACATGGTAATTTCAATGATTCGTTCGTTTTCACGTTTCGGCAACTTCCGTGGAATTTTTCTTTAAAACATTTCATGATATACAAAAAAAGAAAAGTTAAAATGAGTCATCTCCGACGTTTTGATGAGAGAATGAGGCGATGAATCTTCGAAGACTTCTCTTCAGAGGTCATCAACCAAAAGTGAAAATTCTCATAATTTTGAGCCTTTGTTTTGAGAAGTTGGAATTTGCTTTGCTCCAGCGCCACACAACAGTATTGGAGACAAACCTCGTAGTTCTGAACCAGGATCAAACGACGAGGAAGTTTTCTGAGCTGGTACTACATTCCTTTAACATCCAAAAAGTTCCTCGTGAGGACTCTGAAGTAGTTCTTTTTAACGTGGTGCAACCTCAATTGCACCGTTTGACAAGAATTAGGTGACATCTAGACTCGAACTTAATATCCAATAACATCCATGGATGTTTATCGACGTCAACGAAGCTCTCGATCATAATCACTGAACTACCACGATAAGGAGAAAATGCGAAAATAAAGTTACTTTCTTCTGGTGCCATTATTAATTTTAAATACTCAGTCAAATACATATAAAATTTAATACGTAGAAAATTACACTGTGATGATAACGGAATTATTTTATTAAAATCTATCAAAAAATCTCTCTCTACTCTATCTGTGTCCCGTCTGATAAAACGTTTATTATAATAAGGTAGCACTAAACGTACAGAACTAACTGGGTCCGAGTGCCTAGATGTACATTCGAAGATACAATAAAGTTTCCTGTAACGCGTTCTTCGCACATAAACATTCCAACAACTAAAATTTTTATCCTCGACAGCATTTATTCGATGTGCTAAATTTTTGTTTTTGATATTTATGTAGTAATCTTTCGTTTATATTAGTTCCAGTTATCAAGGAATTTTTCTGAAAATGGGCAAAAAATAGACCTGTCTCTTTTGATTTATTCCAAGATGGTAATAAAATGTGTTCATATGTTCTTATGGCCTCTTTGATTTACGTTATAGCAATAGTACAACATTAAAATACATCTAGGTAATTTTTTTTATTTGCCGTAATATTTACCTGAAAAAAAATAATTATCCATGAGTTTGCAAAATCTTTAAAATAAATAAAAGCAGAAAACAGTTTAAAAGAAAATATGTCTGTTGTGGACAAGATCCGAGTTTTCGTTTGAAGGATGGAGGAATATCGGCTGTTGCAAAAATTTTAAAGTTGAAAAGCAACATTAAAATGTGATGCAATTCGAACTTTAAAGGAAAAAAATTAAGAAAACTATTGCTTACTTTAGAGTTTCTTTTCTTGTTCGTTATCTTATCTCATGTGAACTATGAATTATATTCAATAAATCTAAATTCAAATATATAAGAATCTACCTATTCATTACAATTTCTATTATAAAATCTTATTTAATAAATGTACCAATCCCCTCTTCATACTTTGAGAATGCAGTTCTCGTCTGATTAATGTACAATTTATTTATTTCCGGGATTCTACATAACGCGGCACGAATTCGTTTATAACATATTAATTCTTGAGTTTCTTATAGCGCGGTACAAATTAATCGCATTCTTTTTTATTGTATGCAACTCATAACGTGGTTTTTAAAAGAAGCAATTCCTTATTTGAATTAATTTCGAGTTTCTTATAAAACGCGATTTCCATATAACGCAATACGAATTAATCTTATTGTAGGAGACTTGGTTTTATATATATATATATATATATATCGCGAGAACAGATAAATCTTTTAACACGAAGAGCTGGTGGCATCGACTGTGAGTAATTATTTGTTCTTGCGAATGATGTTTATAAGTAATGACGCTCTTGATCTCTGGCGGCAGAATAAATGAACGCTCGAATGAAATGTGAAAGAGCGATGATCTTACAAAGCGTTGCCATGGCGATCAACGTTTAATTGCTTTTCAAACCGCTATTGCCGCACAGAAAAATAAGGATATAGATCATTCCAGAAAAAAGAAATTCTCCCATGGCGCATTCAATATCGCCGCTATTTAATTTTTGATTGTCTGCCGTGTAAATTGGCCGCGGCAATGCGTCGGGAATCGTGAAACGTAGCTGGACGCGTGAAACTTTTCGGGGAAAAAAAAGTCTCGAAATGTCAAAATATTTTTCTTCAAACTGAAATGAATGAATTCAATGTTCTGTATATCGTTATGTTTTATGAGTCTGCGAAGGGACATAGTCGATGAATTATTGGCGCTTTGGATTGGAACACTCTTAGTTTAGTCATGTGCGATGACGACGAACAGCACAAATGCGATCCTTCCAAACCTCCCACAAATTAAAATTTATAAGAAATCCACTATAGAACGATGCTCCCGAATTCACTACTTTAATTTTTTTAATAAAAGTTCAGTTGCCAAGTAAATAGTCAGACAGTCGGATCTTTAATTTAATTTTAATCATATCATAATCAAAAATCATTTATTGTGAATGTAAAACAGAACCCTTTGCGCATCCGTGACATATATATAGATAGATTGTATATTAACGTCGTACTTAGAAACAACACGAGGGGTATTGGAGACGGAATTGTGTATTGCGAAAAATGTTTTGTTCAATTGCCTGTGCAGCGCAAAAATTGAACTCGGTCAATAAAATATAATTTAAATTATCATTTTATTAAAAATAAGGAATTTTACAAGGAAAATAAAACGTTTTATTCAATGAAACTTCACGAAATGCAATTTTCCACCAGCCTTCAATTCACTTACTAGGCTCAAATGTATGTAAAAAATATGTGTCTTTCCAGATCAGAATTTGTATTCGAATTTTAATCCTTTCCATCATCCTTCAGTCGAGCTGAAATTTTGCGTACGCGTAGAATACAGTGACAATAGCTCAAGCAGTGGAAGCCCGGACCTCGTATTTAACGGCATCCGAATCAGTTGAAATGTTGCACCCACGTAGAGCTCACGTAATAACTATTTTAGCCTTAAACTACCAAACTAAAAATAGTTAAAAGTAAGCAAAATACATTTTTAAATCCAGCTTTTATTTAAAGATGGTCTAAAGGGAATAAAAATATTTTTTGCAATGCAAAATAACATGTACTTTATTAAAGCATGAAATTTTCTATTTCTTTCAATGTCATATATAAATAAGTAGCTATGGTATTCGTTGTATTGTTAATGACCTGGGTATTTTAGGTCAGGGCATTCAGATTTTATAAACTATGTATTATTTTACATTTAAAAAGATAATTTTATTCATTTCAGTTCATGTTTAAATCAAACCTTGGATTAATTTTTTTTTACTTATATCTATTTGGAAAACCTGACGTTTCTTAAGAAATCCAGTTGTGTATTCTAATATCCTCTACAAATCTATTCTTTATTACAGCTGAAATTGCAACTGGAAAAAAGAATTTATTGATCACCAAAATGAAGGTTGAATGTAAGACATGTCAGCTTGTGTTGAGCGTTGCTTGCGCATCCGTGTGACGGATATATGTATATTTCGAGAGAAAACACTGCACTAAAAGTGCCACGCCTAAAAACATTTAATCCAGGGATGCGAATAATCACAAAGTAACTGAATACATTTTTAAGAGGTGTCTTCAATCTTTAACTCTACAGCCATCTTCAAGTCTAATAATTGTTTAAGAGCGTCGTACTGAGAAGCAACACGAGGGCTATTGGCGACAGACCTCGAAAAGTGACGAAAAGGACACTTGAGCTGGAACCCCTCCTCTCCTAACTTCCACCCCATGCCGACGGGAGGACTTTGAGCCTCGACAGATTTAACGTGCATCAGCACCGGGCTACACGACGGGTCTTTAGTGACATGAAGGTTCAAACCCACGGCTCGGCGAAAAGTGCCAGCTGCGAGTCCGCGAAATGACCTCTAGGCTACTGCGGCCCTTCGAATTTAATTATACAGTCAATAAGTTGAAATTTCCAATGGAAGATACGGCAGGACAAAACACTTTATTAACTACCAAAGAATAGGTGAGCCCTCTCTCTCTAATCCTTCTGAACGCAGTCATTGTTAGTTTATTTTCCAATAATACGGCTTACCAACTCGTTCCGATTCAAACACTTCTAAATTATAGCAGATTTACTTCTGACATAAATGATAAATCAAAATGCTTCATTTCAAGCTACAATTATATTCCATCTTGTCGTTATCCTCATTCTCCCCATATATTTCCTTTCAATTATATTTCGCTTATACTCGAAAATTACTATCTCTATTTCCCTTCACTTCATCTTCAACCAATTTAATTAATCCTGTTTCATTTGGGTTGGGAAGAAATTGTAACTTTATGCTATTCAAATTACTATAAAGTCCCCGAGGTTAGGGAAGAGAAAATCGCGAATAGGCCAATGTCACAGAGAGAGCGAAACTCTTAAATGAGTTCTTCGAAACAAAGCCATTTGTGATAAAATGCAGTTTTTTGATAAATTGCTCATAATATTAATAATGGGTAAAAGCTGTAAGGATATCATTACGCACATTTCCAGATTTAGTGGAAACTATTCTTATTTCGGTGTTAATTTGAAAGTTTTCTCCGAATAATTTTTCTCCATTATCAGTGATCCGCTGCACAAAATCGATTTATTTACTTTTTTTTTTTTTTTTTTAAATGTCTGGTTAACTTATCATTTTAACTATTTGACCTCGATTCAAGGTGTTGATATTCTCAATCAATATCCTGTTTAGGAACTGTAAATGAACACTAAATCATCCAGTTAAACCAAAAGATAATAACGCCTCTATTTTGTTGTTCTTTATTTCTTATATTTTTATAATCTTTAGTGATTAGAACAATATATCTCACTAATATTCTTAAAATGCATCAAAATTCTATTCTGCCTCTCATTCTGTATGTAAAGTAATATGCATTAAACAGAGTCTCTCAGAATCTAATGAGGCTCAGTTGAATTTTTGATATTTTCCGAATTTCGTCAATTTTAATGCGATAAATAATGTTCTTCTTTGTTATTAAAGTATTCACTCGTTGCTTCGTTTTTTCTAGGTAAGAGACAGCCTCTATTTTATAGCTTATGAATGTGTTGTATAACAATTTCTGAAGCCATTATGAAAGAGTCCACTTTTTATTAAAATTTGTTACATAAACTTTGAAATAAAAACTAAACTCTTCTTCTTTCGAAATTTTTCGGAAACACTGAAAAACAACGAATTTACAATAACTGTTACTTCTGCTGTTTAGAATAGTTCGAAATACAGACCTGAAAATTACAACAATTTTTAGAGAGTCTCACGTTCGCACTTTCTTTTAACTTGAAATATCGAAACTTTTGGTTGAAGCATAAAAATGTTCCATTGCAGTGTCTGTGAAATTAATCGTGTAATCGAAATCGTTAAATAATTTTTCTGTAATAACTGTAAAATCATAGACTTTTTCAAATAATAAAATGTGATTTATTATATTTATATAAAAAATATAGTTTTGAAGAGGTAATAAATAGTAAAAATGTAATTTTGAAAACCTTTTATGTAATTGATATAAAAAATAGATAGGACAGCAATCTTTAAAAGTATAAATCAATCATTGTGTCCCAGTAATAGACAAGTACGAGAAATTAAGAATAACAAGTGGAGAACAAAATGTTATATAACTAGAGAAATGATGTTCGTTATGATGAACAAATATAAAACTTATGACAACAAATGTTATTGTATTATTTTTGCATAAATTTCGTGTCTTTTTCAACTGTCAAAAGGAGCAAGTCCTAAATTTTTTAAAATGCTGCCATTGTCTCTATAAATACTTACATTTTAATTAACACATCCCGAACATATCCTGTGTTGTTGCTTTACCTACCCTCAGAAAAAAATTCTTTTTATACGATTTTTATCAAATCAATAAGCCAACAATTTTAAAAATTAATGTATTAAAGAGCGTTAATTTTCTCAATTTTTGTTTTCTAGACTTAACAGCATTGGCTTCTGAGAGAATCAATTGTTAATCAAAAAACATTGTTTAAAGTGTTCCGAAATCAATTGATGGCATTCGGGTGATTTCTACTTCAACGATCTATCGACAACAAAAACTATGCCAACACTTTAAACGACATCTACAATATTAAAAATAATTACAGGTATAAATATCTTAAGTATTCACATAAACCTATCCCTCAAACTCTCTGTGAAAGGGAATTCCCTGGAACCGAAAAATATGTTCACTTAATCTCATAAAGGAATAGAGGAGGGTCGGATATTTATTGTCGGTGCTTCATGACGACGGGAGAGATATAAATTGTCGTCGAATCGATTTTCGATTTCCCGCCTCTCGGCAAAACACATCGCCATAAAAGACATCGATTGTACACGGAAAAGACTTTATATGCATACGGATGAATAAAGAATGTCACACACTCTGTAATTGTCTCCCTCCAAAACAATTAACACGTCCACTGCAATTGTTGTTGACAAGATGGCTTCAGTCATCGAAAGGTTTAAGTAGTGTGGCACAGAATGATGTTAGCCATCCCTTATTCGATTTTTGAAAACATTTTTTGCTTTCCACACATGCCCGCTTGTCATCGAAGATAAGAGACAATGATGTGGATACATAAGGGGAGGGTTAGGTATAATTAATATTTCCTCTCGGGAAGTATTGTTCCAAACACAACGTTGCAGAAGTAAATTGCATTTTAGAGAATATCTGTATCCCTGTGATACTTTTTTAACCAATCAAAATTTGGTATTCATGATTCTAAAGGATTACAAATTCGAGATTATGATTAATTAGAGAAAAGGTACTTATAATGTCGTTCTATAAACGATATGCCGTGTACTGTAGAAACGGGAGATAAAAATTGTTCACTTAAGACGAAAAAAAAGGGGGGGAGGGAGAATGCTGAGGAGTATTGTACAGTTTTTATTATTATACTCATCAATATCCAAAATACCCGTATAAAATTTATTCCGTGCATTCACTGACCCTAATGTTGCAAATTACAACTATGAATGAAAATTTGTTTAGTTTTACGAGGTCGTAGGTGGAAGTAAGTTAATTATTACTAAAAACTATCCAGATGGAAATTTAATTTGTATTTATTACTTTCAAGACTCCTCTACATAATCACGACCCAGTGTTATGCGTCTCTTCTCTTGTTTCTTGACCTTTTAATGGGCGTCGTTGAAGAACTCGGCGGATTGTACTCCCCATAGGGCAGGTTACTTCAATCTACGGTGTCCCGAAACAAAACAAATTCACATGAATAGCCGTAATTTTCAACATTATATACAGAAAGATCAATCCATATGCAGAATAAATTTTATCAAGATAACTCAGTTATTGCTTAGTTATTATAAAAACTTTATGATCGCCTCTCATATCTAATGTATTTTTGAAGGTAGTCGACAAAATAATGGAACATCCTTAATAATTTTTGTAATTTTCATCAAAGCTGGATAAAATTGATTACTGTTAAAGAGTCAAAGAGATCTAAATGGATTAATTTAACAAATTAGTTGACTTCTAAATAAGAATTTTCTCATTTCGACATCCGAGTCGTTTTATAGAATTAGGACAAGAATGGTTCAAGTAGCTTGTGTTCCTAATTTCATTTGAATCCAATAATTGTTCCATGGATATTTGGGAAAACCTGTCAAGGGGATCGCATACTAAGTTACTCGCAAATGTTACTCCTAAGTTCCTCCCTTTTCTTAAGATCGCTCGATTTTTGGACCAATTATTAAAATTTATAAGTTATGATGTATGGCCCATTAAATGTCCGCGATGTCCTATTGTACATTCAAAAAGGAATATTTCCTGAACTATTGGAAGGAATTCTATAAAAGTTTATTTTTATACGTTTTTATACGAGAAATTAACCCAACGTATAAAAAGATTAGTATGTTACAATTCACTTTTCATAGTGTTACTATTTCTTTGTAATATCATTTTTTCAGTTCTGTTATGTTTTTAGAATTGGGAAAAAAAGCTATCTAACTTTTAGTGTTTGATTTTTTTTAAAAGTGAATAGCAGAATTTTTTTTTCTCCTTCAAATGTTTTTGACACTCATTTAAAACACTGGGTATTCATTTTAAAACTTTAAAAGTTCAGAAACGCACGAGCAGAAATTTACGTAATTTAGGCTAATTTTAGGATTTAAAAATGGAAAAATTATGTGCTAGAAAGGATTAACTATGTTAATTAATCAAATCATTAAAGACACAACTAAGATTCCTTTTGAGCCTAAATATTGATACTAATTTCCTTCAGCTACAGTGAGAATCGTAGAAATTATTAAGAGTGTCCAGTGTTTTTGATGACTGTACATTTTTACCAAAACGACTGATGACTTGCACAAAATCAACGCACATATTTTTCTTCATCCAGTCTCCATGAAAGAGAAAATCATGATCTGCGTGGTTCTTTTTTTACGGAAACGTAAAGATAACTAACAATTTTGTTACAATTTTCGAAATAATATATAAGAATTATGTCTTTTAATGATTTGCATAATATTTCACTTCACAATGAAATCACAATCGCAAAAGAAATGTTGCCTACTAGTTCAAACCACTCTGCCACTTTTAACGTTTAAGTCTCAAAATTATTTAAATAAGGAAAATCTGCAAAATTTTAAAATAAAATTTTTCGAAGTCTTCATAAGAACCACTTTTTGCTTTTTAGAAATTTCGAACCAGAGCTAATTAATGGTTAAGTTTTATTGGCATTTTTATTGTTTCAAATTTAGCACAAATGTGTCGATTTCAAAGTATCGTTTAATAACTAAGTGATATTTATTCTCTTTTTCAGTTTCAAGACTTCTATAGAGGACTCATATTGGTATAATCTAACACCTCCACCCCATCATATCTGTTCATGACCTCTCCTCCTGCTTCCCACAACCTGTGGCTGTCTCGCAGTGAGTGCGTGAGCTAGTATCGAACATGAAACACCAAAGTCTCTGGTGACACTTGGAGAAGAGAAGGAACTCTTTAACATCCAGCCAAAATGGTGGAAATGAAAGGTCTCGAAGAGAACCGGGGTGTGGCGGTGAGAGGATTCGACAACGATGGGTTCGTACCACCCCAAGAGAGCAACATGCCACCCCGGCGGGAAGGTCCCTCGTCAAAAAGGGACATCATCGACAGTCTGTGCACCAATTTCAACCAGGACCTATTGATCTCTAAGACCTTCTACTTTTTCTTCTTCTCCGCCTTTGGGTCCCTTTTCCCTCTACTGGCCGTCTACTTCAAGCAGATGGGAATGAACGCCACGCAGAGTGGGTTCCTCATCGGAGTCAGACCCTTTGTGGAGTTCCTCGCGGCTCCTTTCTGGGGCAGCATGGCGGATAGGTTCAGAAAAGGTACGCACATATCTTAACATTATTGTCTTGAAGGGAATGAATCTACACTTTTCTTTTATTTCCTCATTAAAAATATTAATCTATTATCGCCTCTCAAAACTAATTTTTTTTCGCAATACAATATTTTGGTCAGTAATTTCGATCAGGATTTGTCTCACGAAGGCGGCATAAAAGAGTAAGGATGAAAAAAATTAAATCTCGAAATTCTAAATTTCTCCTGCATATTCCATTCTTTGTTTTATCTTATTCGCGTGAAGAAATAGAATTCAGTATACAATAGTGGAAATTAAAAATGTTACATCCATGTAGTTTTCATGGAATTTCAAGAAACATTATCATTATGTAAAGGATCATATTATGCAGAAATGATCTTAAAATAAAATAAATCAAGTAACTACTAACAGCACAAACATTAATATGAAGTATGCTTTATACGAGCTCGAATGGATTTTTGTAATCTAAAAGGCATTAGATCAATAAGTATTTTAATCCATGAGTATTTGTTGGGCATGCTACAGTAGAAAATTATTAGCCTTTGTTTTAAAATTATGTAAAACGAAACAAACATGTATGAAACGAAAATTTATTCGGACACTTAATAAAAGCTTAAAAGAAAAAACAAATCAAACATTATTTACTTATTTAAACTTAAATTATTACAGCTCAACTTTATTCTATTCATTTAAACATGAAATCCATTCTCGTTTTATTTTGAGCGAAAAGATAAATAATTTTCTCCTTTTGATCTCTGGATACCAATTGAAGAAGTTTTTCTCCATTGAAAGCGCCTTTAGTCTTTCCGAATTCATAGTGCTTCTTAGAAAAGTGTTTATTTTTTCAATGTTGAAAAGCAGCGTCCTGCCTCTGACGTAGTCATGGAAACTGTCAAAAGGACTTTTATCAGTTTACTGAAAACATCATCTAAATTATTTTCCAAGATAAATTTCAACAGCCCAGTCATTTTGCAATATTCATGAATATCAGACCTACAATAGAATCCTTTTAGTTCAGTTTCAAACTTTTCTTTGGCAATCATGGGGTATGCTCCATTAATCAGTATTATCTCTTCACAATGGGATGTTCCTTCTCAGAACTAGAGAAGCATTTCTTGTTGAACACTTTAACTGCTACTAGTGGAAGAATATCTGTCCATGACACCAACACCCTTCCTTAGCACCTGCAGTGAGTGTCTTTCGATGATTTTTTTTTTTTTTTTTTTTTCATTTCTCAATTATAAAATAGCATTATTTATTCTTATACCTAATCAATAATTTTAAACACACCAATTCCCGATATTTCATTAAGTTGTAAATTATTTCAACGAGAGGCAGAATCGGATGGAAAAGTTCTAACCAAAACTTGAAATTATTATCAATCGGGTTTCTTAAAATTCCTATTGCTTCTGCAATGGTTTGATCTGTATTTGATATCGATTGAATATCAGTAAGGCAGTTTTTTAAAATTTGCAAATTTTCATGTCCTTTGCTTATGGTCGATATATTGAAGTTCCTCCTTGTAGAAGATGGATGTGGACTTCCATATGCTTATTGGGAATGGACACACTTGAGAAGAATTCGGAATAGCTAGAATGTTAGAAAAAAATATTATTGCGTTTCGATAAATACTTGCTGCATTTCTCATCATTAAATTAAATTTATGTGCCTAACAGTGAAGGAAATGCATTTAAGCTGCTCTTATTTTTGCTCGAACTCCTGCTCTTTTGTCCATTTATGACATTTGCATCACAAAATATTCGAGTGATCAGTTTTTATCCATTTTATTGATGGATTATATCCAGTTATTTTAAAATACGCTTTGATATGTCATTTGCAGCTTGATTTTCTGGAATAAGGAATCATCAAAAACACTCGAATATTTCTCCATTCAATACTTCGAACAAGGATTCTATCTTTTGTCATCACTCGTATTAGTTTCAAAGGAAGCGTCTTTATCTCCTCGTGGTGTAGCAGGCAGTCAAGTATCTCCTTCAGAATGGCCACAGAAACACCTTTGATGACCGCACTAGTTTCAGTGGTTCTTCAAATCTGAATCCAGTTGAAATGCAAAATTTACTAATTTTCTAAATACCCCTTGGATTTATAGAATCGTCTTTTTTCATTGTGTCCACGTAAGGGGGTTTTTATAAAAGAAATTGCAGTCTATTATTTCGGACAAAAAACGTTTCTTAGTTCCTTTTAACCTTAAAACGCTCATTGATTGAAAGTATGTATGCTTCACTAAATTTCTCCTTAATATTTACGATTCCTAAAAGTGACAGTGAAACTACGTCGTCAAACTACTTCTTTGACTTCTCAAATAAGTACTTTCTATTTTTTTTTCTTTTATTTTGTTTATATTTCTAAAACTATCCGTGTCCATGTTACATCACCTCCGAACAGCAAACATGGGAAGTAAAATAGTGCATTCCTTGCTTCACAGCCGCAAAGCCGACATTTTTGTTGATATCTTTCAGAATTATAATTACTCGTTCTCTCTCGTTCAGTCAGTTCTCGTGCTTATAAATTTTTCCTGTCATTTTGTTTATATTTCGGAAACCTTTTTTTGTCTATAATACATCACCTCCAAACAGCAATCACGGGGAACAAAATAATGCATTTTTACTTCACAGCCGCGAAGTCAACTTTTCTGATGGTACCATTCAAAATTATAGTTTCTAATATATTTCTCGTTGTTGCTTATGCCTGGCCGAGATATAAGAATATCAAGTGCCAATCGACCTTTTCTCTCAACTGCAACATTCTCATGGAGGGGCAACTGTGATAACTTAAGCTGTTGAAATTCACTTACAGTCACAGAAATTTCTTGAAGAGAACCGAAAAAATGAATAAAATTGAAGAACTGGAAGCAAGATAAAATAATCTAATTCTGCACTTTATCACATTTAAGAACGGGCTTCAAGGACACCATACGCAGAGTATGGGGAGAAGCTCTCCCATTTGCACTCTCAGGGTGGGCACTGCGGTTCTCTGTCCTTTGCAGCCTTGCTCACAGTTTCCTATGTGCGCATGTGCACAACAGTCAAACATCCCGGCTTTGTGAAGCGCCATTCAAAGATCTTTTTCGTGAATCAGTTTTTCGTTTTTGATTTTGTAGTTAATTGGAAGAAGGTTACCAACATTAAGTTTAGTATTTTACATTATAAAAGTCAAAGAAAGAATTAAAGGGAAAAAAGCACTTATTTTCAATGTTATCGATGATATCAAGTTGATGTTGGGGTGCTGCAGTTTAGCAGTGCCTATGCACGAGACGCCACTGATTGGGATGCATCGAAAGGATCCTAGTATATTACCCAGAGTCTTGAAATCTGCTTACAATTGCTCATGAAGTAATTCTGTCAGTGATTGTGTCGAATCTGTACTGCATTCGCTTATCTATCAGAAACTGCTATACGTACAATTTGGCGGTCTTCACTCGGTGTCCTCCTTCTTATGGACCCTGTTCCACATCTGCATGTACTGGAACTTTCTTGCTTCCCACTGTGTAACTCATTTGATTCCCACTGTAATATGACCAGGGCTTCAAGAGATTCCACGGTAGGATATTTCCTTTTCAGACAACTAACTATGCAACCCTTCTCAGCTGTCAGATATTTTGGTAAGCTCTAATTCTACAATATGGCATGTCCAGTGACTGAAAATCTGTGAAATAGTTAAAATATTTGTTAAATAACAAAGTTCACGAATTAAAAATTAAATTACACAACTTTTTGTAACAATAGGTCTCATATTTTCTGTAATATTATACGATTTTAAACCCAATCCTAACCGTGCAATACCTTTCCCATGGGGATTATTTCCTCCAAGTTTTATTCATTTTTAACGACTCTTTCTGGGGGTTCAATTCCATATAGTGTATAATTTTTATCTTTACTTTGACAAATACATGTAATTTTAAATACAGTAAATAATGTGAGCCACCTTATAATTGCGCTATAATATTGTTAGAATGATCGTAAGATTGTGAACTTATGAGCGGCGATACATCTGTTTGCTTCATATTCGAGTTCTGATTCCACTAAAGACTCGTCGTGAATCAGGTCTTATATTCACTAAATTTATTGGGATACAAAGGGTTAGTTTGGTATAGAAATCAGGTACAGTTATTGATCTCATTATCTGAATGTGGTACAAAATTACGAAATGTACTGGTCGTTATTAACTCGTCTGCAGAAAGCCAGAAGTGTGCAATAAACAACTAAAACGTCTTCCAAAAAATCAATATGCATATTAGTTATTTAATGGAATGACACAACTTAGGCCGTTTGAAATAGGAGAGTTTGAAACAGAAACTCCCATCTGAAATTTCTATAAAACCATAATATTCGAAGGACGACTTCTTAAATCATAGATATTTTCATTAAGATTGGAATATTACTCAAATATTTTCCATGGTTATAAATAAAGAAAAACGACATGATATTCTAAATAAAAAATAGTTTTTCTGAAAAGAATATCCAGTAAAATCATGAATATTTTGTTCAAACTAATCATATCAAAGGGAATTGTCGATCTCTTTTGGAATGAATGTATCCTTCAACGTCGAGGATGGACGATAGAGTTATTGTTAGTTCAAAATTAGAAGTTAAAATAAGCAAATGATTTTGGATAATGAAATATAGACATGTATTTTTTAAAATCGTGAATAAAAAAGACCTGCACTTGATTACCAAAAGGCGTAGGGTGCATATATTGTAAAAATACAGCAATTTCCGCAATTAAGAAGATAAATGGATTTAATTAATCGCTGTGCAGTTTATCATACTAAATAACATTGCATTTATTTAAAATATCTGCATTCCAATGGTCAATATAACATCCGAGAATATCAGTATCAACACTCAGAAGATATGATTTTTTGCTTTGAGGGGAAAGCTGAATTATTTTTTACTTAACTTAACGATTAAAATTGGTATTTTTTTAAATATTTAAGAATGAAAATTTTTTGTTTTCTTAAATGCTTTTTCAATTTATACATTTTTTCCATATTTCGGGCTTTTGGATTATTTTTACCATATCTACTTTCATTTAAATTTACGATTTTCTTTTTCAGTGACATAGTTTATTCATCATATATATATATATATATATATATATATATATATATAATATATATATACATATATATATGCATATATATATACATATATATATATGTGTGCGTGCGTGCGTGCGTAGTCTTACATTCAATTTCAAATAAGATGAAAAATTCTTTATTTATCTTCAAGAAATTGAAAAAATGTACTGAACTAAAACTATAAAATGGAGCAG
Organism: Nephila pilipes; assembly: GCA_019974015.1. Classification (NCBI taxonomy): domain Eukaryota; kingdom Metazoa; phylum Arthropoda; class Arachnida; order Araneae; family Nephilidae; genus Nephila; species Nephila pilipes. The sequence continues at coordinate 277,432 of BMAW01022125.1, forward strand.
TGAAAAGAAGCAGGTATTTTTATATTTATAAAAGTTTTGATCAAAATTTTTGTTTATAAATTAACATTGTATATGGTCCTGAGTCATGTTTATAGAGCAATGTTTTTGTTGCTACGGATGCTAAGTTTTGTTTAACCGTTAAATAGTCTTTCGTTTCCGCCTTGCCTGTCAGCAGGCTCGGATTATTTCTTCTATTTATTTGTAATGTACATCAAGCAGTTAATTTAATTCTTGACCTAAGTTAAAAGGGAGTAATTATTTCCGTAGAAAAGTACAAAACTGTAAATCCTAAAAGCGCCGAGAGGAAAGAATATTTTGACTTATTAAAATTATTGAAATATTAGTTAAAACTTGTCGCAAACGTCTAAATATTGCATTGTTAGGCGAGTACGAACGATTCCCAAAATTTCAAAGCTCTAACTTGATGGGAAGTTGGTTAAATTAACGATCGAAAATTTGATGACACACTCACACACACACCAAGTGAAATTCAGAAAAACGTTGTAATAAAAATAACGCGGTGCATCGCCAAATGTTCTAGAATTGCTTCTAGTGTAACGTTAATCAGACAATCTGTCAATCGGTTCTTTACTTGACGCATAATTAATTTGAATCTAATTGAATCGGTCATTTCAAAACCTACGTATGTCGCATAATCATAATTTTTCAAGAATCAATAAAAATTGTACATTACGCAAATATTCGAATTTCCGAAAACTTTTTGGGGCTTAATATAGTATTTAGACTTCAAAGCTTGAAAATAGTTTATGATATTTTCTATTTATGAACAATAATCTCTTTTTTAAAAAGTTAAAACACTGTTTGTTTTCGACGTATGTAGTTTCAGCAAAAAACAGAGTAAGATATATTTAAATTTAACCAAATTTACTCGTAATATTCATGTTTTTAATCAAAATTATTGAAGATATTAACTAAACAGTACCATTCTTACGTTTTTATATTATTGAGGTAAATAATTATATTCACTATCATACTCATCTGCATTATCAACAATTTTTGCACTTGATCAGTCAAATATGTTTCTATAGAAGGGCATATATGCTCTTCCAGAATAATATCCCAAACTAAATCGTCTAATTTTTTACTGTTAATTGACGCTTTCGATACATAGGCTTTGACTAATGGAAGTGACATAGGGATTGAAAGTATTTTCATCAACATAAACTAGCCTTTAATATTTCCATCAAAAAACTCTTACAGGAAAAAGAAAATAATGTAGTGACTTACATGTATTTGACTCAGATTATGGGTCTATTTTTAAGGGTGTGTTCGCGATAAAAATAAAATATGTTTGGATAAAATGTGACTTATGCAGTTTTTAAAATAACCGATTCAATTGTGTCTTATATCGTTCTAGCTTTGGTTTTCTTATTTTAGTATATGGGAACAAAATAAGAATGTTATTTTTAGAACGCAAAAAAGGACATGATTTGGAAGGACTCTATTTTAGAGACTCGAACGTTTTAATGAAGATAAGAACAAACTAAACTCATAAACAAGCTAGTTACAGTATCTTCAACCAACTCATACTGCTTACGTTTCTTTGCAGGTAAAATAATGCTCCTTTTCTCGCTGTTGTCATGGATCGTCTTCACTCTGGCCCTCGCCTTCATCCAACCCGCGGCCTCCACTTGCGTCACCAGGAATGCCACGCACCACATGCTCTCAATTCCGTACAAGTCCACCTCAGGACGCGACAAACGGTCGGTGTTGGTTGATATGGACTACTACGACCCCGTGTACGAGGACCAGGACCTCATTGATCAAGTCCTGGCCTTTGAGGAGTCCGAAGATGCCGCAAAGGACATAAATTCCACTTATGAAGACATCATCAACGATCTCGACGAACGCGAGGTGGGCAACTGGCTGATGGGCATTCGGAAGAGGCGGGAGAAGAACATCAAGGACGATCCCCGGAAACCAACCAAAGAAGACAGGGCTGGCAAGTCCAACGACAACAAGAAGGAGCCAGATTTCGTGGTGGGGAAGTCTCCCAACTCGGTTGATTACACCTTGAATTACAACCGGGAACAACACACGTCTTACGTGTCTCCCCGATTCAGCTACATTGTTTACAAAGAAGAGGATGTCCGGGAAGTATTCTTCCTTCTTGTTCTTCTCATAGTCTTGGGGGAGTTTTTCAGTGCACCAGCCATCACTTTGGCAGACTCCGCTACCATCTCGTATTTAGCGGAGAATGCTGACAATTACGGTAAACAACGGATGTTCGGCTCCCTTGGTTGGGGATTGGCCATGTTCTTTGTGGGGATTGCTCTGGACCAATCTACGGCATTCCCGGACCACCCTTGTGGTCCGCACGAGCGAGAGAGAAACTACACCATTTGCTTCGCCACCTTTTCTGTGCTGATGGGCTGTGCTCTGATAGCGGCAACACAGCTGAAGTTCGACTACGAGTCCCTCGACGATCCTATTCCCATGAAGCCCGTCATTCAGAACGGAACCGAAGCCGTCAAGGGGACTGGGCTCCCTAGTTTTCTTACAGAAGGAACTGTCATGGACGACTCTCCAATACCCCCTCCACCTCCTCCAAAAACCGAAGAGACAGCCCCGAAGGTAATTTGTATGGTTCTTCACTTCTGGGGGGGGGGGGAACAGCACTAACCCATTTAGCATGTCAACAGCTTCTTTTTTTAAATAACAGTTTAACAGTGGGAAAATGTCTGTTGAAAAATTAAATTTCATTATAAATCATCTGAGTAGAAATGCAGCATGTTACCGGTATTTCTTTAAAATTTGATTAACTAGTTCGTGAATTAGATTTTTTTTTATATATATTTTAATTCTTAATATATTAAAGTAAAAAGTTTTTTGAATCCTGGCTGATTTTTTTGCAACTTTTTGAAATTACCTCATCGCTAAAACTTACTCCAAAACCTTTATTAGATGGGGAAAAGGTTGAAGCGATAGATTCCGGGCAAATTACCCGAGATTTTATAGAACTTCACTTTAGTGAGGATTTTTATGGTTTGTAGGCATATCCTATAATGCCATAAAAAGTAAGAAATATTTTTGAGACCTAAACCTCAATTCCTCATAGGTGGCTATTAAAAAACGAGACTGACGCTATAAAACATATTATTTTGATGTCATTCATATTTCCTTATTATCACCTTCAATATACACCTCTTTTCTATCCGTACAAAACTCCACGTGGATCTTCCATCGTTCGAAACAGTGCTGGAAGTCTCCTGTTAGCTCCTTCAGGACGTGTGTCGCTTTCTCTTTCACAGTTTCAACTAAATCAAAATCTTGTTTCTTTTAATGCAGAATTCACCTTAGGAAATAGATAAAAGACACACGGCGCAAAATCCGTAAAATAAGATGGATGGTTTAACACTGGAATTCTGTACTTGGCTTAGAAAAGTCCTGACAGACAATATAGAACGACTTGTCCTTCCACAATTCAGGTTGTTGCTTCCTTATTCTTTCTCAGAAATCAGCAAGAACGGGAAAGTAGTAATGTTGACTGATAATTTGACCTTCAAGAACCCGGTGAAGGTACACAGTTCCATGAATATCGAAAGAAACAATCATCATTGCTTTGAATTTTGATTTGCTCAGTCCAGCTTTTGTGGCTCTCCGTTTCAGAATCATAAGAAAAAAAAAATGGATGTAAAGTTTTGCGCATGCGTACTTCTTCTGTAGCAGTGTCAGTTCTGTTATTTAATAGCAACACCTCTTATGACTGTCTTGGTGGGATTGAGACTCGAATTATCAGTCTTTCTATTAGGGCATTTTATTCAGAGAATAATAATTCATTTATTGGATTATTCGTTTCTGCATTGGTAAAATGGTTCGTGAACCTTATTGCTATGATGTGACGAAACACTTCGTGAAAATTTCTGAAGGAGTAGTTTAATGATGATATATTAGCTTTTTGATTTTACGACAAATAAGAGAAAAAACAGATAATTAATTACTCAAATATTCATGGCCACAAAACTGTTTCTCAAAAATAATTTGCATGTTTCCTTTTTAAGGATACTTCTCAGAATGAATCTGAAGTTTGCCGAACATTTAATGGTCGAAAGGTAATCAGGTAACGGTAAATTTAAAAATCACATCTATTTTCTTTCGTTCACCTACAGATTACTTACAGTTACGAAACATTCTGTACTTATTTAGTTAAAAATTGTTATACTAAACGTATTTGTTGTTTTATAATCCCCATACTTTAAATTTAACTTTATGAAGCAGAATACAAAAATCTAGGACAAAAATGATGAATATTTTTTTTGGTATTAATTTTTATTTTCAATTATTAAAGATTTAATTATTATTTCATTTATTAAACAAAATTAAGGAATGGCTTATGATCCTGATATTAGATGGTTCAATGAAAGACTCAAAGTAAAAATGAACTCCAAAGAAGCACGTTACTCTTAAATTTTTGAGCGACGTCAAAGACATTGGCTGAAGAATCATTGTGTCATAGACATGGAAGGGTGTGGGTTGCAGAGAAAATTAATTTTATACACTTTCAAATGGATCGGCTTCTAGAAATTTTAGGTGTGCTGATGGAATAACGTGTGGAATTTCATTAATGTATCAAATGTAAGCTAAAACTAGGTGAAGAAAAGTGGGATGTGAATATGAGAGCATATTACTGCAAGATTGCAAATGCACATTTGAAAGGGAAAATATTGTCAAAACATTGATTCTTTTATGTGTTCCTTTATTAATGATTGTTTGTTAGTTGACAGCGTGTTCATAAATACAACTTACAACGCTATTGAATTTCAGAAACTAGAAGATCGCTTAATGTATTTAAATCTGAATTTGTAATGCTTCGGTACGACTAACTTCTGCTGTCATTATTAATATGGTTTAAATAGTCTCTTATCAACATAGTCATAAATTAACTCAGCCAAGCGATGAATGAATTAAAATTGTTTTTATTCGCATCTCTGAATACTCAAAAATCAATCCCTAGTCTACTATATAGACTAGGGATTGACTAGGAATTGTCTATTGTTTATAATACACGTCAGACATGAGGCAGATCTATGTTATCCGACTCGTCTATTATCGTAAATATTAATCTAATTGCAAATCTAAAGATTTCAACTTAATTCTAAACACAGATAAAGTAATTGAATTATCTTCATAAAAACAGTTCATGATTAAAGTCAATTACTTTCTTCAAAGCCTAATTTATAATGTATCTCAGAAAAGGGGAATGTTCTCTTTTATATATATTTTCATTTGTAGTTAACTGTTTCTCAACGAAAATACTAATAACTTCTATAAAGATTGATTAATTAATAATGGAGGAAACTTCAACCTGACAGCGTCGGGTCCTAGTCTCTATCGATCACACAAACATGCAAGAAACTTTCGCGCACTTTTCAAAGACTTCACACTATTGCCAATTTTTACAACCACAACCTTCCTCTTACAGCTATCTTTCGATTGTCGCAATCTATTTGTCCTCAAATTCAATTCTCTGTCACTTTTATTCTTATATATTCGCTAACTTATCATATATATTCGCTAACTTATCATATATATTCGCTACTCTTCTAAAATTTACCTAACTTGTGTAATTATATTTCATTTTATTGGAAAGGGGCTGCAAACTTAAAGTCAGAAAGAAACACCAGATTAAGAGAAGTTTCGCAAATAGCTTATGTTGCAGACACTAATCTAAATACTGATATAATAATTTTATGCTTAACTGATCCCGATCTCTCGTATTCAATTCCTTAGTCAACCTTGAAATGAGGGGGCGATTCACTGACCTTATGCACTTCTTTTCTTGCTGTGATTTAACAACTTCTCACACTTGTTCAAGCGATTGCTATTCTTTTGCAAATAGTTTCCTCTTTATTTCCTAATAAATGCAATCCATATGAAACCTATTCACTATACTCCAGTCATCCATATGGAGATATTTTTAATTCAGTCCATGTCGTATTAATGTCCCCAAAGTGTTAGTTGAAGGGGGAAACGCGATTAAACCCACGTCATAAAAGTATTGCCGTTTCCGATTCTTTTTAATTTGCAGCAAACTTGGAGAGTAAGTTAGCAAGTTTTGTCCACGATCTTGGCTCTAGATTATGATAAGACATCCGTGGATAAAATAATTCTCTATTATGAATTTACAGTATATATTCTTGTCCCTTCTCGTGGACACATTTACACGTCGTACTAAAAGGTAACGAAAAAGCAGATTCGTTGCGAAATGAATGCTCTAAAGAAATGTAAACTTGCCACCTCCGAGATCCGATTTCTAAATAAAACAAACGAACAACAAAAACGTGTGATAAGAGAGATGTAAAGGGCTCTAACAACTACATTACACGCGTCTTTTTTTAGAAGCAAGGATTTCTTCAGATCGCGTGGTATTGGATGGAGGGATTTCTAAGTATTTTAACCGCAGACAGAAAGTCTAGTAGAGATTATTCCTACGGATGAAAAGCCTGATAGTACCAGATCCAAGCAGATTTTAAGAGCGAGGGATTACATAAATTAAAAGCTAAGAATTAATAGTATCGAGAAATAAAGGCGAACTCTTTCCTGTGATAGTTAAGGAATAGGAAAAATTAGGAAATTAAATTAAATTAATATTATCTATAAATGCGGGATCTCTCACTGCATTCAATATAATTTCATCCTTTAGACATATTTCTAGAATAGATTTGAAAGTACACTATAAAGAGCTCTTCTCATTTCCAAAAGCTTTGATGAAATACTCAAATTGAATTCGATAAATCTTCTCAGCTTATTGAATAAAGCTTATGAGCTTAATACATAAAGTTTTGAAGCTTTATTGAAAACGCCTCAAAGATAATTCGGATCACTTAAATCCACACTTTTTTTCATCAAATTAAAATATATATATTTCAGAATCGCTTAGAATTTTATGCTTCGACATCTTGCATTGCTTTAGTGTTCATATCCCATTTAAGCTTGATAGCTACTTTAAGCTTTGAAATTTTTAAAAAGCTTTTGTAAATTATTAACCATTGCTGGGTATTTGTTATATTCTTAAGCGTAATCTCTCGAGAAAATATTGATGTCATGAGGGAGATTAAATCTCTCACAGAGAATCAACTGAAGATTTAAGTCAGGATTATATGGTACCACAGTAACAGTTAATATTAATAGAATAACTACAACCGTAATTTTACATAAAGAACGAAGAGAATTTTCCTTAAGCCATGTATTTTATGTAAAAATTTAAGCTAGGATACAATTATGTTTCCAATGTTTCATTGAAAGCACTTGGAGATCCTTTATATTAATTTATTAACTTAAAATTCTTGAATTTAATTTCATAGTCCTTATGTCTCGAAATCATGTACAAAAAGAATAGACACAATATCAGAAAACGTAGCTAATATGTGAAAAAAAGTAATGTGTTATGTTATTTGGAGAAGAGTAAGTGGGTTATAAGTATATAATACATGGAGATCAATTAAAAGGATTTGAAAGCAATTGTGAAAGGGTTCTATTTTCTATTTTGTTAATTTTGTCTTGAAAAATAACCACTTATTGATAGTACATAATAGGAGTTCTCGGAATCGCTTAGGTTATGGATTAGGATGTTGAATCGTCCTCAAAAGCTTTATTTCCAAATATAAACCAAGAGTTCTTTTTTTCTTTCAAAACTCTATCTAACACTCGAATCCTGTTCATCAGCCGAATTGATAAAAGTGTTCTGTAACGTTCGAACATGTCGCCAGGAGGATGAAAATGTTGTCAATTGGGTATACCGAGAGGATTACTTTCCAATCAAATCACTGTAAAGTCAGACTCCGGACAGCAACGAAGAGATAGACATAATTTTGGTAACCCAATCTGAAGCCAGCATGAATTTTCCAATCTGTTGTCTTGTAGACGATATGTGGTATTTACTTGTACGATAATCTTTTCTTATGCCCTTGAAAATTGTTTAAAAGATGAAAGAAAATAGAAAATTTTATGCTATAAATCTCAAACTGCAGGTGATTGGTTTACTCAAACTTTCAACAACGGAATGGCTGCTCAGTATTTCTCTTTAATCAAAAAATAAGTTCGAGAATAGAGAAATCTGAAAAAAAAAGTCAGCGCGTGGTCATCGATTTATGTTTCATACTCGGACTGAAAACTCGTCGCATGGATTTAAGAATCGAGAATGAACGATTTTATTGTTTCCCAGACAGCTGTTCAAATCAGGAACGTTGAATGCGATGAAACAACACGAATTTGAATTTTCTCAAAGCAAGCTAGAGAACTTCATTGCCTCCGTAAGATGGTGCAAACAGTTTTTGAAGAATTTCATTCAGAATTACTTTTCTCACACATATAAGTTTGTAACCTGGGCCATTCGAGATTCTTCCCTCTAAATACCATTTGAGAGTTTCTTTCTGATTTTATATTTACGTTCCCAGCATCTCCCCAATCAAATGAAACCTGATGCAAATTAAGTAAACCTAAGAAATGGAGTGAATAGATATAATTATGTCATATAAAAGCGAGAGAGAATTGAACTGAAGATAACTAAGCCTAAGGTAAAAAAAAATGAGTGTAACTGGAGTGTGCGCGGAAGTCTGAGCGAGGTCATGACTCAACGCTATTGGAAGAGACTCTCTTCGTATTCCAGTGAGCTTTGATGGATTATTCGAAGCTGTTAGTACTCACGGATAGAGATATTAAACTCTTGAAACCGTCCCCCTTGTTTGAGGATTAATAGACTGTATTCTGAAATATTATTGACTATTTTGATTACTTTGTTTGTGCTTGAACTTAAGTTGAAATTTAGATCTTGAAATTAAAATCAAGTTTTATAAACTAAAGAGATAAAATTGTGCTATATTTGGCGATCTATCGCTTGAGCGCGGCTAACGGAAAAATACCCGTGTATTTCACGAGTAAGAGGATCCTTATGTAACACGATCTCTGTAATATAACTTGGGAAAAGCTGTAAAAATTCTCGGGCTACACGCGGAAATTTACGATAGTCAGTCTCAAGCGGAGGCCGTACAATTTTTGAGGTACCTTGAATGGTCTGTGGAATAAATTCCAAGCTACTTTAACCATAATTATATCATCTCGACCAAGATCCTCAAGAGCTACGCAATTTCGAGAAGATCAATATTTTTTATAAAATGCTGAAATGCTCGTCGACGTGGAGGGATAACAAAGTTACCTCGGGATCTCACTGCTATGTGGGTTTATAACTGATACTTTTTGGATATACTGATATACAGACACATATTAGAAAAAAGGTTTTACGTGACGTGACGAGTGATCCCTTGAACGAATCGCAAAAGAGAGCCAACTATTCTTGGAGGTATATATACTATGCTTTACCAAGTTGAGAGCCTCCTTCGCAAATTATTCGAAATTTAGAGGGATTCTCGAAGAAAATTCGTCTGGAAGTTCTAGAGCTGTTAACGTATCTCCAACGTAAGAAAAAGCGGTTAACTTGATGGATATGGAATCTTTGTGTGGGGAGGTATTGCATTAAACTTTGAAATATTGTTACAAGGGGCATTGGATAAAGACGATTTTCGGTTTAATATATTTATTTTTTATTATTTAGAACTTAATTAATCAAGATAACATTTTAAAGACAGACAAGGTTTCCATGCATTTTATAAATTTCTTGCTTATTTTGTAATACAAGAAATAATATATTTAATATCTAAAAAATTAATCCAATATTAAGTTTAATTATATATAAAAATAAAGAAAATATAAATTTTAGAATTAAATTAAATTTTGATAAATATTGCAGCTACGCCAAGTAATTGTCAAATCTCTTCTTCATTTCACGATGCAATTCATTTTATTAGACATTATCGTCCTGAACGTGAACATTGACTGTGATTATCTAAATAACCCCACAACACTGTGTAACGATTACTGTTATTTTAAAGTTTACCAGAAACTCGGCAACACAGGAAATCCCGAGTAAAGTGAGTGCTAACAACATGTTTCAATAGATTTACAACCGAAATCATTAGAAAACTCTAAAAAGAAGCAAATTTGAAGACAACTCTATTAGAAACCATACAAAAGGCAGCAAATTATTCGAGAAATACAATTCACGTTGCAATAAAAAGGTTGATTAATAACGAATCTAGCTCACTAACAGTATATTCGACGAATGGAAATTACACCAGGCAGCACGTAACTGTGTAGTTAGAGCCTCGAATTCCCACTCGAGAAGCTGTAATTTCAATCAATACTGTTATAGAGTTGACATTGAAGAGTTAATTCAGTATAGAACCATAAGAGGCTGATAGGTTGCTAGTTGTGATTTATGAGACGAAGTTTTAGTCACACTTTTGGGTCATTATATTCGGACTTTATATCATAAACCATACTAGGTATGTTGACACATTACCGGGTGAGACTAATACAGCATTCATGCAAAATGACGTAAATGCTATAAAATGCAATTTTTTAAGCTACATTTTTATGCTTTCAATTTTATTACGCTTTTTTTTATATATAATTTTGCATTTATATGTCCTGGTTAATTAAATATTTTTATTTTATTTTTTAATTGGGTATTTAAAATCTTCGGTTAGATGGCGCAGTGCGTGAATTTGAACGTGAAAACTTGATGTGATTCAGTGGCGTACATGGGGGGAAGGCAAAGGGTCATATGCACCCTCCCCAAGACTTTTTTTGGAAATCAAAATATTTCAGAATGTTTAATTTTATTATACTATTATAAATGTTCTAAACTTTAAAAAAAATGAACTTTTTTTTTTCTCCTCATGCTTAAATATTTTCACCAGTAAAAGAAAATAATGTTTTCGTCTAAGCCAATTCCTGAGAAAAGAGTAGAAAAGCCTTTGCTGTCTCTGAAATATGCTTCTGAGTCAGTGTTAAAAGACAAATAGAGGAAGGTGTACCCCTAGAGAAAGAAGTCCTCCTCGAAGCTTTACAAGAGTGGAACAGAGATGGTTTCCCGAATATCCATAAATGTAAAGAAAGATTTCACTCCTTTGAATGCTACAATATGTCCTGCTGAAAACTCGTTTTCAACTGCGAAATATTTAAAAAAAAAACTACTTAAGAGAAACAGGGCCTCCGTTACATGAAAATGCATTTGCAAGTGAAGAAAAAATCTTAAATATTTTGCAAAAACATAAACAGGGAATAAATTTAATTTTGAAAAATACTATGTATAGAATTTTTCCTTAAATTAAACTCGCACCTTTTTTCACCATTTTTGGAATTGTAAATGTGTTTTCAATCACGAAATTTTTTTTATCAATCCTCGAACAATTTTAATCAGGATAAATAAAACTGATATAGCGTACACTTTTATTTTTACCAAGTGGGTATTCTAAGCTAAAGAAATTACTTCAAATACACCCCCAAAATTAATTTCTGGGTTCGCCATTGATGTGGATACTCTAGCATTTCTTATACTTAACTAATAAAAAGTTATATCCTGAGCTCTAGAATAAAATGTAAATTATCAACATTTGGGCAACACAAGTTTAATAAGTTATCTGTCTATTTTCCTTGCTTATAAAAATTCTTAGCGTCCACTAACGTGTTAAATATCACTTTTAGAGAAGCAGTACTGAGACGAAACAACCTGGGTTATAAATGAACGCCATCTTTCTGCAATAATTCGAACATGCTGTTATGTTGCTTTACAGATAGGCATAAACGTTGTTTGTGTTCCGATAAACGAAGTCAGGAAA
>BMAW01022125.1:289530-403152 GCA_019974015.1 Nephila pilipes
AAAAAAATTATATATTATTTTAATACATCTTCTTGAAATGTATATTCAAATAACGAAGGAATTTTTTCTGTTGAAAACATTCCAGTTTCAACGATTTTAACGATTGTTCTTGTACCAGGGGTAGATTATGATGTTGTATTTCTGCTTTTGTATTGATCAGTAATTAAGTTTCTCTTTCATTAACAACTTAATGGCATATCGAAGAAAATGTTTATTATAGTTACGTACATAATTTTTCGAATTATAGGTAAAGATAAAGTAGAATTACCCGTAACAATTCGATGCTAAAATTCGCAATTTGTGGGTTGACCAATACAACAGTTCACCTATAATGCAATCTTTATATAGGATATCAGAACCAAATATTTTTTTATCTTCTGTTTTTCCATTTCACTCATTTCAGTTTAGAATTTTTAATAACTTATATAGAAAAATATTTTGATGCAGTGCTAACTTATCTGGCTATCGTAAAAAAGCTTCAAGTGAATTAATAATGCGATTATTACCAAAAACAGAGAGAGAAATGCATGACGGTATAAGCTGCAAAAGTAATTTCTATGTTACCAACAGATGAAAGAAACGAATTCGAAAAAAGAAGAAAAAGAGAGCTCCCGAACTGTTTTCACAAATACTTCATGAATGCTATTAGTCGTTTATAGGCTTGTAAGAAATTTCTTCACATAAGAGAATAATGAGCCTATTTGTAAAACAGGTTTTTTTTCTGCGCATATAATTTTACTCTAAATTTAATATACTGTAACTGTCTTCAAAACTCCTTTGAAATTCTTTTTTCACAAATTAAATTGTTTTTCACAAAATAAGATTATCTAATCAGGATCCCCATTATTTATTCCTTAAAATAGAATTTCGTTTTCCAAGTAAAAATGTTATAATCATATATACCCTGTACTGGTTATATCTTTTTCCTATATCCCTTACTAAAAAGACTTTGGAATTAGACTTTGTTGTTTCTGAACACGAAATTAAATTAAGAATTTTCTGTAATTCACTTTTCTGGGTTTCTCAAGATTCTCTAAGAACATTCTTCAGCGAGACATGAATTGAATTGCTTCTGCAAATTGAATTTGTTTTCATGTAAAAAGACATAAATGTGTTTTCCTCATGCCAGCGTCTCCCTCGATGATCGTTCCTAACAGAATATTGAATTAGAATTGTGACAGTTGCTCTTACCCTAGAAGGTATTCATGTTTCCTGTAAGAAATTACAACCATCATCTTTTAGCCATCTTTACGACTATTCAAAAGAAATAATCTCAAACTCATTTTATTTTTAGAATTTCTGTTTATATCTATACTAATTCTAACGCAAAGTTTGTTTCATGTAAAAAGAAGCTGAAAATACTGCTTTTTTCGTGAAAGAATTTATACAAAATACTGTCGCTTAATTTCTTTATTAAAAAAAACTATTATGAATATCCTTTGCGGTTTATATTTATTATTTTTTTCCTTAGATGTTAGATGCATTTAATACTTTTTATATTAAACGATATTATTTGTACTTTTTGAGTATGTACTATTAAGTTATTTCTTATTCGATGCGTAGGTGTGACCAATAATTTTAAACGATCACAATTTTTTAAAATTTGATAGGAAAATTTTTCAAATTTTCGTAAAAAATATGCTTGTAAAATCGCATGCATGTATAACCGATTGTGAAATATTACTTTACTTATTCATTTACACACACACTTATATATTTATATATATATATATATGTGTGTGTGTGGGTGGGTGTGGGCCTGCCTGCCTGTCTGTCTCTCTAAAATATTTCTCTCTCACAGGAAATATTGTGTAAAAAAAACATCTTACACATTCGCCTCTTACAAAGTGCTCTCAAAGAGCGAACGATAACAGTATTGTTTAACATATTAACCATACATTCTCAATTAATTTAGGCCTATTTTTCGTTGCTTCTCTATTTTCTTTCGTACCTTTTTTCTCCATGTCGAACTATTATGATAAAGTTGTTCGCGAAACAGTTATCGAATAACTCTTACAGAAAAACTACGTGACAATAACATTTAGTTAATTTTTAAGAAACATTACACCCAATTATAGTTAAACTTTTCAAAATAGAATGGATTCCTTGTTTATCTAAATAATCCGATTCAATAACCTATGCATACACCACCTACTTCTTATTCGAATCTTTTCTCTAATTAAAAGAATAATTCTTTTCTCTTCATTGATTATTTACAATACATTATTCCAAGGATACGACTTTATATATATATATATATATATATATATATATATATAAATAGATGAATGAATGCATGTATTAGGACCTGGAATAAGTTCTCGCTGCTTCCTAACAGATGGTATTACCAGGACTATGTGCATCGAATTTCAGGTGGTAATGCATCTATAAGAAAGTACTGTTGGTGACCTTGAACTTCATTGTATGTTAATTCGCTACAGTGTAAATTATTTTTCCCCTTAATTCTAAAAATGTGCCAAGAAAAAAGTATTTAGTGAAAGAATTGGGGGGGAATTTTATTGTGCAATTTTACTCAAAAAAAATTTGTAGCTGAAGCCCATATAATTCTTGATGAGACTTCCGATGAGCACGCTCTATCGGAAACGACAAGCCGAGACTGGTTTCAAAAATAACGAGTTTGATATTTGAGGTAAAGAACTCTTCTCGGCATTTGAGGGTCTCTGCAGGGTATAATTTATTATGAGCTGCTCAAACTGAACGAAACTGTCTCGGGTAATACTATCGACTGCAATTGACGTGTTTGAGTCAAGCCCTAAAGAAAAAAAAATGGCCGCTATACGAGAAGATACACGACAAGGTGATTTTGTTACATGACAATGCTCGGTCACACATTGCAAAATCGGTAAAAACTTAATAGGAAACACTTAAATGGGATGTCTTGCCCCACCCACCGTATTCACCTGACATAGTTCCTTCCGATCATTACTTATTCTGTTCAATGGCACATGAATTGGTTGAGCAGTGATTCCATTCTTAAGATTCCACAAAAAAAATGGTCCGATTCCTAGATAGCCTCAAACAACGGTTCGCTTTTTCGTCGTGAAATTCATAAGCTGCGCAAAAGACGAGAAAAAGTAGTGGATAGTGATAAGCAAAACTTTGAGTGACAGGGTTTATACCCCCCTACTTTAAATAAAGCATTAATTTTCACAAAAGCAAACAGCGAGAACTTATTCAAGGTCCTAATATATCGATAGTCTTGTTTAAAAATTAGAGGGTACTTCACTAGGTCCATAGATGTATTTTTATGAGAATTTAATAATCAAACGTTAAATAATTGTACTTTGAAACTGTATGTAAACATACCATACCACTGAAAAAAAATATTTATTTGCGATTTTCTCAAAATGTGTTCAGGTACACTTTCCGAAAAATCTACTTTAATCATAGTGTTGGTATTATTAACATTGTGTATAAAATGAGGTTATTAACTATATGTGAAGTGAAACTCTCTCTCTTTCTCTAATATAATATATTCTCTTAATTTATTTCTAGCCCTCACCCACAAATTTGAAATTTAACACAATATTGTATAAAAATTAAGGGAAACTTGAAACGAAAAATGTAGTAACTTAAATTTTTATTGAATTGAAATATTTCAATTATATATAATTATACTTAAAGAATGGAATGGTATGTTACTCTGCAAATTTTCGGAATTATAAATGCAGTGAATTTTGTGCAACGTTTACCTTAAAGAAGGTTTCCGATTTTCAAATACATTTAGCGATTATTATATAATTCGTCCTTCATTCTTGTTCATTTATGTAAATGCGAATTTTGAAACAAACAGATATGGAAGTATGAAATATATGTGCAGTGAGAGAGAGAGAGAATATACAATACAGATATATCAGTGTTAGATTATGATTTCCATTGCTTTTAATTTCAGTAAAGTAAGGATTACTTATACTTAGCATAAACAAGAAGCTCGTTTCTTTTTGTCGAAGATGTCTCAACAATTTTAAAGATTGGTTTAAATTAAAATATTCATTTTAATATTGTAATCATGTTATGCAATTTCTACTGTATTAAGCGTTAATATCGCTTTTTTAATATATTATTATTAATTACTACGTTATGATAAGATGTAATATATTATACTTGAAAATGTGATACCAAACACTTACAACTGACAAAACTAAATTGTCATGGTCCCGAGGCAATGCAACAGTTGTCATTTCCAGATAAAGACGCTTCACTTTCAGAACCTTGGAGTTGTTCCAAATGAAAACATTTCGACGAGCATCGCTCTTTGTATTCCATTGAAGAGGCGAAGAAAACGTCTTTTGAGCGGAATAATATCTTCTGAAAAATAATGGCATTTTAAACAATGGGTGAATCCGAACGTCATACGAATTTGAGAGCATTTGGGTATTTTAGAAAAGTTATAAAAAGTGTTTTTCTTGTTAATGAAATCCCCTAGTTACGGCTATGTATTTCTTCAAACTGAATTGCAATTTCGGTGAACAGATGTTCAGATGCATAGGAAATATTTTTAAATTTGGAATTTAAAATTTTTCTATTTTTGGTTGCCAACAGTTATTCACAACTAAATAAAATAATAAGGAAAATATTTTACAGACTTCCATTGAAAGAATACTTTCTTTTTCAGGTCCTTTGTATCGGTCTGGTGGGCAACATTTGTCGATTTCTGTACATTTCGTGGCTTCGCAATCCGTGGTGGGTGCTTCCGTTCGAATTCGTACAGGGTAAGTCGCACTATCTTCTCTTCACTTTGATCTTTTTATTGCGTAGGATAATTTAGGTTGAATTGAATGAAATGTAAGGATGGTTGAAGAAAATGTTACAAATGTTACTTAAGTGTATGAACGCAATTAACGGGCTGAGAAGATCCCATGAAGGAAAATATGACATTTTGTTCAGTTAAAGAGGCTGTCAGGGAGGAAATAAGAAAAAAAAATTTCAAGTAACTCGTCGACGAATGGTCTTGAAACAAACCTCTAACCTTTTAATTAGCATTGAATTACAATTTTTTTTTAATGTTAGCTTCTTTAATAAAACATTTCGACATTGAGTTTTGTTACACAGGCTCCTCCACTCGTCCATTGGGTTTAGTAGATCAACAGAAGGAAATTATAGAGAGGTACTACTTCTAATTATGCGATGAATAGAAGAAATTTTACACTTAGCATCTTTTACAAAACTTTAAAATTTCGACCACGTGTTTCGACGTGTATATTACGTACTTGGCAATCGATTCGATTAAAGGGCTGGAAAAAGTCATACGACCGAGAAATAAATTGAGTAGAGTATATATTTTCAACTTTCTTCGTGTCTGTACATCCTTTTAAAATTTCAATAAATCATACAATACTCAGTAATGTGATTGTTTATGATAGGTATTTTTAACAAATTATTTTTAAATAACCATGAAATACTTAAATAATTTATTAAATATTACTTAATGATAACGCTTTCTCATTATATTATGGTATATTGATTTGAGCGAGCAACCCTAAAAAGGCTTTTGCTTCAGAATGTCTAATTTTTGTTTCACAATACATTAGGAATATAATTATATTAAAAGTATTTAACATTTAATGCAGCTTTCAAATTTTTAAGGTTTAATTGAGAACTGGTATTCAAATTTTTCGTATTTTAATATGTACCTATCCCTAAAAATATTGCAGTACAAAATTTGGCAGTTAAATAAAGAGACTAATATTGTGAACCATTTTATTTTGATTTCATACATATTGACTTCTTACCACCTTCCATATACATCCTTCCTCTATCCCTACAACGCTCCATGAAAATTTTCCATTGTTCGAAACATTGGTGGAAGCCTTCTTCTGTCAGCTTCATCAAGAAGCGTGTCGTTTCTCTTTCTCAGCTTCAATGGACTCAAATCTCGTTCCTTTTAATGAAGATTTCACTTTGGAGAACAGATAGAAGTCGCATAGCTTAAGCTGTTTTTTTTTTTTAATCATGAAAAGAATGTCTTCGGACATATACGAGGAGTGGCTATTAAATAACGAGAGGGACGCTAAAATATTTTATTTAGAATTCAGCTCCTTCAAGCTCAATTCAGCTCCTTCAAGACGCGTGCCGCTTTCTCTTTCACGGATTCAAAAATCTCGTTCTTTTGAATGCAGATTTCATCTTGGAAAACGGATGGAAGTCGCATGGTGCAAGATCCGGCGAATAAAGCGGACGGTCTGTCACCGGGATGCTGCACTTGGTTAGAAAGCTCTTGACAGCCAATGTGGAATGCGCCGGCGCATTGTCTTGAAGGTTAGATGTGCCATACGGATTCTATGTTGATTCCCACAGTAACAGCGATCGCACGAATACTTAACCGATTGTTAGATCGAATCGAATTACCCATTTTTTCGATAGTGTCATCCGTTTCTGACATGGGAGGCTGACAAGGGCGTGAACCATCTTCAACATCTTCTCGGCCATCTTCATAATACTTAAACCCTCTCAAAAACACGTGCACGCAATAAACATTCATTGTCATACACTTTTTTCAATAAATTATGTTTCTGAAGCGTTTTTCCAGGTTTCGTGCGGAATTTCGCAACAATTTGTTGTTCCCTTCTCTTTTTTGCGGCGAAACAAAAAAAAATAACTCTAATGCGAAGGAAGACTACGGGTATACGGATTTGTTTACATAAACGAGAGGCACTGCATTCGAAAGGGAACGTTTCACGCTAAACAACCGTTGGTCGCTGGCGCTTGGCGCATGCGTACTTCTTCTGTAGCAGCGTCAGTCTTGTTATTTAATAGCCTCTTCTTGTATGTAAGAAAGTGAATATTTTTTGTTCACATTTTGCTGAATTACGTGATAATATAACTCTACAATTTCCATGAAATTATCTCCAATAATTTTTAAGATACCTTGCGCGGAATGACGACATTTTGAGAAATTGAGCCTCAAAGTGTTTTCTGTAGAGCAACGTTGACCAGAAACGAACGCGTATATTTTAATCACATCCCAGGAAATAGAATATTTTCACTCTGTTTATTTTAAAGTATTCAGAAAAATCTGTTTAATAAATATATATATTTTTTAAACTTATAGATCGTAAATTATTTTGTTATTACATCGTACATTCAGAGCTTATAAAAAATGCAGTTTTTATAAGCAACCATAGATTAATGTGATCGTATACGAGATCTTTAATCAAAATTACATTCTTAATTGTAGCTTAAATTAAATTCTGGAAAGTATCTCGTTAAGCTATTATCTCTTTTCTTTCTACGCAAGTTCCACTTTTTTTTTTTTTGGACCGGAAAGCGTTCGGGCATAATGAAAGGCCTAAGAGCAAGAAAAAACTTTTAAAGATAATGGTATCATTGAGGAAGGAGGACTTCCGAGTCATAAATATTCCCTCTGCGATCGAGAGCTATCCGTGACCTCAACGGTTGCCATGGAAACCTCGTCGGCTACGGTTACAGTCAATACATGGAACTCTTCAATTATTCAATTCTCTTCGCTTCTCTCGGGAGTACTCGAGGCTTCGAAGACGTGGGAGAATAGATCGGTTTTATTCGGAAACAAGCCGAAGTGTCTGGATGCAAATGAAGTAAAATGAATTCATCGATATTGTATCTTGTTCTTCCCTTTATCATTATTTTTTCTCGCAGGCACAATAGAATCGTTAAGTGGATGAAATAAGCGATCTTTTGATTTCTAATTCATGATTATTCCCTTTTTTTATCGATGGCCCACAAACAGTTAATTTGGAAGAAAACCTGAAATTGAGGAAACCTAATTTTTTTGTGCAACTTAATTACTTTGGGTATCATTGTGCGGAGAAAAAATGTCGATAGAATACAAGGAATTTGTGCTTAATTAGAATGAAAAGATGCGTATTTACTGAATACGCAAATCAATAACATGTAGAATTTAAATTAAATGAGCTTTAAATATTCTGTCATTCAACAAATTGATTGCTTTTACTTCAGATATTTGATTCTCATGCATACATATAAAAATGGAATATCGGTATTAGATTTAAAAATAACGAGTCTGATAAAAAAAAATATTTGATTCAAATATGAAAAGTTGGAAGAGAAGCGATGGAGTTTAATTAAATGCTTTTAATATTGTTCATTATTAGCTTTTATTGGTAAATAAACTACGATCATGAGAAAAAAATATAACCCCATTCAGGCAATTCTTGACTGTTTAAACGAATTGGCTTTGAAAAATGTACAAAAGTTGAAACAATAGAAGTAAAAATGTAGAGTATTATAAAAAAAAAAACTATTTTTTGAAGAAGTATTAATAAAATACATTTACATATAAAAATAAGTTATACTAAATGGCAGGCAAATTGGATCAATTAAAAATTTAGCAAGACATTGTTGAATTCTCTCTTTTTAAAACGTTTTTCTGAATTTCATTTGGTATGTGTGTGTGTCATCAAATTTTCGATCGTTACTTTAACCAACTTCCCATTAAGCTAGAGCTCTGGAACTTTGGGAATCGTTCTTATTCGCCTAACAATGCAATATTTAGACATTTGCGATAAGTTTTGACTAATATTTCAATAACTTTTTTAAGAACGTAATTTGTGTAGTAACCTGGCGCCATCTATGGAAGATATATTGAATTACGCAGAGAGAGTGATCTTAAAGACGAGAGAGATATGAGGTTTTTTACATAGTTTTAACTATTATTTAAATATTTTTTATTATTAAACTTTGCCACCATTTAAAAACGTTGTTTTTTTTTTTATCTCGAATTATTTATGATAAAGAGTTTTATAGAACTTTGGTGACTTTTGTGGTGATTAAACCATATGAATTACAATTTCTGTAGAAAAGAAATACGATATGTTTTGTCTCTTTCGAAGCACAAGCCATTTTCGAATTTTTTTAAACATATTTTATGGAAGATTACCAGCTACTCAAAAACATTGGAGATGTAGACGTCTAGAACTGAAACTACATCTGAGCAAATATTATACTAATTGAATATAGATTTTAAAATTTATTTTGTTATTTGATGCTTTTATTTGTACAGTAATGATTAGAAATTTGAGATTACTATTATTATTTTTTTTATTTAGTGATAAGTCAATGTCAAAAGTTAGTTCGATGTTAAAAATCATAATTGCACTGAAATATAAAAAAAATTAAGAGAGAGGAAATAAAAGAGAAAGAGTATAGTGAATGCTACCACCGTTCTATTTACGCCCCTTATTCCATAATTACTATA
The DNA here is from genome assembly GCA_019974015.1 of Nephila pilipes. NCBI lineage: Eukaryota > Metazoa > Arthropoda > Arachnida > Araneae > Nephilidae > Nephila > Nephila pilipes. The sequence continues at coordinate 298,748 of BMAW01022125.1, forward strand.
CAAATGTTTTAAACTCCCACCTAAGCCATTAGTTTCTGGATCCCTTAATTATTAAACATTTGTTATTGAAGTTTTCTGTCGGTAACCTTTTTTAAATTTGTAATTTTATCAAAGCAGGTGTCTTTTTTCCACCAAAGCTTTTATCACATTTTCTCGAATCAGCGTATATTGCGACTTTCAGCGTCACCGAGGCCTTTGTCATTATCTTTCAATCACAGATTGAAATTGTTCTTTATAATGGTTTGTGACAATTCAAAAAAATAATAGATTTTCTCTCATCAAGTTTTATTCTGAATCTTGTTCATCAAGTTCAAATTTTAATTTATGTTTTCCTCAGACAAAGAAAGGGGGTGAGGGAAGGAAACCCGTCGTTAACTTTGGAAGAAACCTGGCAACGAAGTAAAAGCTGAAAAGAATATAACAAAAATTCAAGCAAACATTTAAAAAGAATCCAAAGCGCTTAAGATACAGAATTTTGAAAAGAGACGACACTCGAAAAACCGGATCGATATTCGAGTAAAGAGGCAGCAAAGTAACGGAGGAATAAAGAAACCAAAAAAAAAAAAAAAAAGTCCGTGCTCTGAATGTCTGAGGGGAGATAACGCAGAGTTGCAAGTCACCTGATCCTAAAGTACAGACCATGACTTTCGTCACAAAAAAGAAGATAAAAATTCGACCATGTGGAGAGATGAACAAAATGAGAGATCCTCCTATGATAGTTTAGAGCGAAGAGATCATTTTAATAGTTTTTATTAATTTTTAGAAGTGGGTGAATGTTTGAATTGGATTTGAATCGTCACTACTCGGAAAGTGAAATGTACCTGTTTGGAATTTTTTTTTGTAAGAGATTATTTTAAATATCTCGCGGGAAGAAAGATTAGCTGTACGTTCAACCATTATTTGATGAAAAAATTTTAAGAAATGTGTAAATATTTTTTGGGGGAGGGGGGGTGAAGGATTTCTATAACTATGAAAAACAATGTCGAAAGAATATAAGAAAAGAGATATTGATGTTGTAATTTGTATTAACATTAAATTTATATTTAAATTGTATCTCGCAGCGACTTCCGCGAGTTAAGTTAGACCGACTGTTTTGTGAGATAAATTTAAAACGTGTTAAAAAATATATTTCCACAAATAATTTTCATTAAATTATCTCTGATTACAAAAATTACAACAAAAAGAAAATTCTTGCGATCCTTACTCCTTATTCTTAAAAGTCACGGTAGCCAAGTGGTCAAGGTCGCAAATTCGCGGCTTGTCGCTTGTTTCCATCGAGTCTTGGTGGCATTTTAGACTCGCGGCGTAGTGGGGCCTATGTACGTTGACAATGTTCCAAGTCCTCCCATTGGCTTATTGTGGAAATTTGACTCAGGTGTCGTCCTCGTCATTTGATCGGATTCAAAATTACGAAGTCCGTCCTTTATAACCGTCGTGTTGCTTCTAAGAGCGACTTTAATATAAACAGTAGTTCAATCAAAAAGAATCATTCTTTTAAAACCTGTTCTATGTAATGATGGGGTCATTTTTAAATGCATTGAAATGTTTTATCGACGATATTAACGGAAACTTTTAAAGTTATGAACAAAAAAAAAAAAAAAAGCTTTGCGCGGAAGAAGAAATGTTTTTTTCCTCCTTGTTATAGCATTTGTTTTCCTTTTTTTGAAATAAACCTTTTCTAAACTAATGAAAATATAACCAAAAATGTTAACTTCGTAGTAGAGCACGCGATATTCCCATTAAATATAAACGATTTATTTTTAAAGAAACGAAAGCGTGCCTTGGTTTTTAATGGAAAGGTTAAATGAAACGTAATAAATTCTTCTAGGAAGAGTAAAATTTTATTTTAGAAGTTTGGGATAAAATTTCACAGAAGACTAAGCCCATAGTTAATCGTTTTATAATAACTTAATTATTCTCCTTAATGGCACAATTAAGAAAAATGAGTAATTTTGTAGCAAAATAACCTAATGGGAACATTGCTCAAAGTTAATTAATATAAAGACGTAAATCGCTGACGTCATATGACGTCAGAATAAAGGGCCAAATTATTGAACCAATGTGTAATAAGAATACAGTTGGACTTGGTTAACTCGTGGGAGTCAGGACCCATGGCTACTAAACCGCGGGCTAAGTGAACCGCGAGTAATAAAAATTGAACAATGATATAAATTCCAAAATCGATAGGAACGCTCACATTCGTTCGGTATTATTTTTAATCATCACGGGAGTTACTTACACCAGAAAATTTTTATAGCTCTTAAAAACTGACTTAAAAATGGTTGAACGTATAACTAATCTTTATAGACCCCCCCCCCTTCCTGAGATCTTGAAAATAATCTCTTGGGGAAAAAAATACTGGAAAATTTCTTTTTCCGAGAAAGAGTTGATTCATATCGTCAAACTTTCAAAGAAGGCGTCTGAAAGACAACTTCTAACTCACCTTCATTCGGTCGAAATTTTACCTACTTTCTTTTTGTGATGAAAGTCCCCATCAGCACTTTATGATCAGAGGACTTGAAGGTTTTGTTTTCCTAAAAGATTCCTACTCTCCCCCTGCTATTCTTTTTTGCTCTTTTTCGAGTGTTCAGTCACCATTTGACTTATTTTTTTCTCGTGCTTTTAATTTCTACCATTCGAAGTATAAGTTTGCCGATGGAAACTAAACCTCAGTGGAAATTTTATCTTACTATGCTATGGTGGTCCAAAAAGTACTTGTATTTGAAGACAGGTAGTATCATTAAGGTAAATTGTTGTTACCCTTGAGTGCTGCCATCTGTTAAACGGAGTCGAAGCAAATTTGACATAGATTCATAAGTTAGTTTTGATATGGTAGTCATTTGCTATCAAAATTTGATTGCTCTCGCGTCGAGTTGTCCCAATCGATGATAAATCGATTCATCGTTATACTTCGGAAACCAAGCAACAATCAAAACAACGGGTTGCTCCCAGTGAATCTGCTACAAAGAAGGCGAGAAGGGTCTCATCGGCCGAAAATGTTATGACGAAGAATTTTTGAGGCGTGAAAGACGTCATGATCACGAATACGAGTAACAGAGACTTAGCTATCTAGTGAGTCGTGATGCTTACTAAAAACAAACCATTTTCGATGCTACGAGTCCCTACGAATTTATAAGAACTTACTGAAGGACCCTCATATATAAAATAGAACGAAAAGAAAAGATATTAATATCTGTACTTAACAGAAAGTCCTGATGTTATCTGGAAAAAGATTAATCTGAATCTTATCTGTTAAAATCGCGAGTTAAGGGAACTCGCGGGTTAAAGACTTCAAAAAAATTGCCTTTGAGGTAAAAGTTTAGTGATAATTTCTGTTCATAGCGAAAAATATAAGCTCATTACAAAAATTATTTATTCGACAGAAGTAAAGATAAGTTTAATGTACACTAAAGTTTCTTGACTGCCCAATACATGTAAGATAAGTGGTATGTGCTCGTAAATGATACATTACTTCGAACCACTAAATGGACAGCCCGTTAATAGTTAAGTTTCGAAAACAAAATAATCAAAGGAAGCAGTGGAGACCAGATTTGGGTACAAACAAGATCGCAAAATGGAAGCAATGGGAATCAGCGCTGAGATAAAAAAAAAAAATTGTGAGTTTTATATGTGGTGATTCCGTGATTTGTATTATTAGCTACAATTATATATATATACCATCGACTGGCTGTTGGTGATGAATTTGACACTTTTGAACTACATTGGGTCAAAAGACTGCTTCTCATTTTCTCCGAACAGCCGCGCGACATTGCGATCCCGAGCAACCGAAGAGAGATTGATTTTCTCCAATGGATGAGCCCTTGTAACGAAATAGCATAATATTAAGAAGAGTCACAGTGACACAGTCACAGTGACACAGTCAGCACGTATTAAGAGTCACAGTGACACAGTCAGTTAAGAAAATCTTTTACCGCTTCGTTGTATATTAGAAAGAACAATTATGTTGCTATTGAATTTGGAAACTGTAACTTAGGGGTCATTGTCGCTATCTCGCGACCTGCGTTCTTTCCGTTGAGTCACGAGTTCGAGTCAATGCCACTGAAGACCCGCCGTATAGAGGGACTGATTCACGTTAAATCTGTCTGGATCCAAAGTTTCACCCGTTTAAGGGGGGTGGAAGTGGACTTGGAGCCTCGACAGGATTGACTTGTATCAGTTCCGCTACACGAAAGGACTTCAGTGATATCTGGGCTCGATCCCACGACCCGACGGAAAGAATGCCTCTACGAGTTTGCGACCGGGACCACTATGCTACGCGCCAATATTCGTGTATGATGGTACAGATATGAAATTAAAAATTGTAATCTTCCTCAACCATGGATCAAAATAATACTCGTAGGTGCACCGTCATTATGCCATTACAGTGCGATGTTTACACAATAAACTCAAATCATAACTTTATTCTACGGTTTAGTTCACGTACGAGTAGCATGTAAATGAAATCAGATGCCGTTTTTAGATTTTATCGTAAAAGCATAATGTAAAATTTAATTGATTTGTGAAATTTAAATCTATAAATATAAATCTATTAATAACAATATTATATATGTTGTCAAAACACTGCATGCAACTTTGGCAATTTTCACGGTTATTATTACCGCTAGCTAATCTCAATGTTCTCGAAAAATGGAAGTTAATGGACAGATAAAAATTATTTTAATCAACATGGTTTATCAACGTCTAAAGCAGAATTTTTCTCGTTAAAGTATTCAACTTTTTTTCCGTAATTGATACAGAATGGTCTAAGGCATCTATTTTTCTGAATTTCCTTTCAATCTCTAATCACATACATATTCGAAGAAAATCCGTTAGGGAACTCCATACTGGATAACTTTGGGCGGGAAATTCGTAATGTTTTCTATGTCTTATTTTAAATTAATGTCTAATCAGACTCAGCTTTTTAATTATGCTTACAATTCTGTTCTCTCTAGTTTTGCCTGTATATTGTTACAAACCTGTTCTCCCCTCCCTGCTGCAGGTATTACGCACGCTGCCGTGTGGGCGGCCTGCTGCTCCTACATCACGCAGGCCACTCCCGCCAACCTCAGGTCTTCGGCCCAGGGTGTCTTGCAGGGGCTGCACCATGGTCTGGGGAGAGGATGCGGAGCTGTCATCGGAGGGATTTTCGTCTACTACTTCGGTAAGAACATTTCCTTCTCTCTCCTGTTCTTTTTCACTCGAATTGATTTCTTCGATACTTCTTGTTTGTTAGACTAGAAGCAAAACTTGTTTATTTCTTGTGTCAAATTTTCGTTTTAAAATCTTGTTTTATTTCTTCGAGTATCTTGATGAATTTCAATCACCTTGGTTTGGAACTTATTCTATTTTCGATTGTAATTGTATAATTGTTTGTAATTTTACTGTTTTCAAATTGTTTATTTTAATTCTAGTTGTCCTGATGTTGGTGGTTTTAATTACAAATTGTGTGACTGTGAAAGAATTTGAGGTTGTTTGTTAGCCTAAGCATGGTAGTTGGGCTTTACAAATCGCTATTGTACACCTTTAATATATAATTAATGCCAATGTTTTTTCATCTTATTAAAGTTTGAATGAAGAGTTTTAAATTGCTTGGTATATATATATACTTGTATTGTATACAAGCATATGTATGTTAAAAGCGTTAAATATGAGTTATACCATTAACATATATTATACATTAGGTTTAAAATAAAATGAATTAAAAACTTTTATTTCTGAGGTTATGTAAAGAGCACAATATCAAAATCAATTCGTACACAAAGACGTCGATGGCATCAAAGGTGTTCAAAAATACTTAACATTCTGTAGAGTTTATGATTTCTCATTCAAGAATCATATTTTGCACTTTAATGTTGAATAAATATTCTCTTCCAAACATTTGCTTTAAAGTAGCTTTGGTCGGACAGTGGAGTAATGCTATTAAAAATTTTAAAATCAAAACCACTTCCAAAAAAATCCTTAATATTACAATGAATTGTTATTGGGTGTGCTGTACATCGTACGATAATACATTTTCTATGCAATCTCGCTGAAAATATTAAACTTCTTAAAAAATTGAAATTTTGAAAATTCTACTTCTGTTCGAAAATTCTTCAGAACTTGTGTGGTAGTAAAGTTTGGATTTTGAAATTTAAAATCTCGATCATTTTTTTCAAATCATCTCAAAAAAGTTCTTAATTGGGTTTTATTTTTCAACACATATTTCTACTTTTTTTGACATCTAAGGCTGTCTTCGTTTAATGTCAAGAAACCTCATCTAAACTTCGATCTCATTTCCAGACAAAAATGATTCCAATTTTCATATAGGTTCGCGCCGTTGTAACACATTAGCTTGATGGATTAGCTTTATGATGCACTAACCTTAAAATTTAGGTATATCATAAAAAAAACGCCATTTTTTACGAGAATACGTAAAGTTTAAAGGCCTCTTAACATTATAGTATAGGATACAAAACATGGAACACAATTTACACCAGAAAAAAAGGATTGATAAGGATAGAAATTAGTAATACTATAAAATATGTTGTTTTCTAAAACTTAGTGAAGTCCGAACATAAAATTAATGTTTGAGTACTGTTTTATCGGAAAAAAAGTGTTCCGATTTTGGGTCCTATTCTTTACATTAAGCGAAGACATCCTTAAACGAACAATCCATTTACGATGGATTAGAGCTGCATTGACTTTAGCCATATTAAAACTAAACCGAAGTGCTTTTAAACACGTTTGTTTAACCACGCCCTTAAGAGATTGGTAGTTTTGATTGATAGATAGATATATATAGTTCAAGAGATTGTGAATATAGCAAACAGTTCTTCCATTATCTCATCTGGCTTATGAGTTATGTTATTTTTTTTTCCTTCAGTTTTTGTAATTAAAACTTTATGATTCAAATATCGTGAATCTAATGTTCCTGTAAAATACGAAGTGTTTACAAAAGAGTAACACAACTTACAAGAGCCAATTTTACCAAACTAAAGAAGTTAAAATCCTTTATGAACATATCAAATTAAGAATAACATTTCAAATATTTTTAAAATTATAATTGTTCAACATTGAACTCCACCTGAAATAAAAACAATATCCAGTAGAACAGAGTTGTCGTCAGTCTGGGTTCTGCTGGAACCCTAGGGTTCCCTGGAACTTTGACAGGGTTTCCACAAGTGATCACTATTTGCTTGATCATAGAGCCAAAGAAAAATTTTAATTTCTACAAAAGATCGAATTCTTTGAGGCAGTTTACTTGTAAAAATAAATATAAACAAATATTTTATGGATAAAATAAAATCTTAATTTTCGTAAAAGTCACGGGCTTTAAATACATTATTCGAGAGACATTCGGTCACATATTTCAATTCTTTAGCTCAGTCTATACATCTCAAATTGATAAATCGACCGGCCTTCAGTTGAAACTAAAATTTAGTCAAGTGGATATTAGAGCAGAATATACCCTAAGGGCTGTGAAAAATCTAATGTTTGTTTCAACCTACGTATGCGAAAAAGCTTTCTCTTTGTACGCTGCTTAAAAGTAAAACGCAGAAACAGATTGGATGCTAAAAAGGATATTAGGTTTCAGATTCAACAATTATTCCAAGCGTTAAAGTACTTTGCAATAAAAAACAATCATGGCCATGTCATTAACAATGTTTTTTTTTATGAATTTGTTAGAATTTAAAATATTGTGCTTTTATTTATTATTAATATAATACATTTTAGAACACCAAAAATCGCCGTTAGATACCTTCCATTCATTATCTTATTCAGATGATTGTATTGGGATAAAATGAAGATGCAGTAATAATTTTGTTAATTTGAGTGGGATAAAGGTGTGATATACTATTTTTTCTGCTCTTTGATTAAATTCCATCAAGAAAACGGTAAGCTCAAAGGGTTCCCTAAAGTGTAAAAGGTTGAATACCCTTGCAGTAGATAATATAACTCATCCGTCTAGAAAAAGAGGTCTCCAGCTTCTTCCAGCTGTGGGAACAGCCAAATCTGCAGCATATCCGAATGAGTAATGCCAGTAAAAACGGATTTTTGAAGAGAAAGAACTGGCCGACAGTTTTGTTTTGTGATATGGCACCAAACTCATAAACCTTTTGCGAATCGCGTTCTACTTAAACGTTTGTTGTCCCTCGCATGCCAGCATTGAATAAGTTGACTTTACCGCAAGTAGGAAACGTTACTTCATCGTTAATTAGGAATGAATTCATCGTCTTTGTCGGGCTCATGAAGAGCAACCTTTTCAAAATTAATTCTGTTCTCCACCATTTTGGAGAAAGAACGTGTACTAATTTCACTTGTATGACTTAGAAAAATCAATCGGTTCCTCAACACTTTTCCTACCGTCGTATCTGTCAGTGGATGCTTAAATGACAAAATTGCCTGTTAGGTCGCTCAGAAAAGGATGGCTTTGCTCTTAATCAATGGCTCCGAAGAAATCCCTATTTAACTCCAGATGATTTTTTTTTCCTTAACGGCTTCTTTAAAACATAAAAAGTTTTTCCACCACTGCCGGCGAGTACAACAAACAAAGAATGATTGCCACCATTGAAACAGAAACAAAGAATGATTGCCACCATTCAAACAAGTATACCGAACGTGCCGATAAAGGTACGGGATGAACTCTTTTATCGACAGGATATCGTTAGTTTTTCTTGAGCATTTATAATTTTATTTTACTTAAAGAATTATTTTTAAATTAATCTGTCCAAAATGGTTGCAACTTCTTTAGTTGCAGTTTTGGAACAATAGCTATTCAAAACTGGGATATTCATTTGTAAACAATCTGCAGAATATGAAAAAAATATTATCAAGGTTGTATTCTATTCATGCAAACGCTTCAATGTTGCATCATCGAAACTTCGACTTATTTCATCGGTTTATTTTATTTCTTTTCCACTTTAAAAGTAAATGTGAAGAATTTACGAATTATGTGAAGCTTTACGATCTAATGCTAGTTCATTGAGGGCAAGTTTGAAATATGTTTGTTGTTTTGCGCAATTCTAAATATTTTTTATTATTAATTATTTTCAGTAGCAGATTATTTTATATCAGAATATTTATTGAGCTCTTTTTCATATCGTTTTGAATCGTTAACCTTTAAAATACATTCACTGGAATTAGTCGTGCTTCTAAAAATTCCCTTTGGGAAAATTTAGAGGAAGAGTTGGCGACATTCTTGGCTACTCGGTGTCTTGGAAATAAAAAAAAATATGTCTTTACCAGTTCTAAAGTACAAATAATGAAATAAAATTTACATAGGAAGGAATATTTATTGCTATTTTACCGGCCAAAGTGAATAAATCTTCGACAATGGAAAATTTAGGACATAGTTTTGAGCTATTGGTTCCATTTAAGAATAAAAAAAACTGAATAAATCACTTCAAGAGGAAGCTTCGCCAGATATTGAGATAATTCACTGCGAGTACAATATTTCCGAGTGGCTTGAATTTTAACGAATTTGTTGTTTTGCTTTTCATCAAGTCTTGTGTGTGCTGTTCTTCATATTCGTGTTGTCATGGAAATAAATGTCATTCACTTCATAGTTATTAGATGTCGGAAGGGGCTAAACACGCAACGATACAGACAAAGATATGTTGCAGCAATTCCACATTTTGAATGCTTTCACCTGCGTGCGTAATGTGAAATTAATAATCATTTCTACAGCTGTTTTATTGTTGGTGTATTATCTCAAGAGTGTTATATAAACTGTTTAGCGGCTTCAAAAATGAAACCATTGCTAAAATCGTGTAAAAATGTATTAATGTGACTGTTAAATAGTCTGGAGTATAGTCTTTTTTTCTTCAAATGAATCAAGATTAATTTAGCGCATTGCTGTCCGAACTTCGCATATTTAAATTTCTCCATTTCGTAATTAACATTTTAAATGTATCATATATTTTATTTAAGGTCAGTGTGGTTTTTTTTTCCTATATGAAAAGAATCTCCTCAGACATATACGAGATGTGGCTATGAAATAACGAGAGTGACGTTGTAAAACATTTTATTTAGAATTCATGCATATTAATTTATCATCACTTTCAATGCACACCCCTCCTCTATCCCTACAATACTCCGTGTGAATCCCCCAATGTTCGAAACATTGGTGGAAGCCTTCTTCTGCCAGCCCCTTCAAGACGCGTGCCGCTTTCTTTATCACGGACTCAAAAATCTCGTTCTTTTGAATGCAGATTTCATCTTGAAAAACTGATAGAAGTCCCATAGCTCAAGATCCGGCGAATAAGGCGGATGGTCCGTCATTGGGATGTTGCACTTGGCTAGAAAGCTCTTGACAGCCAATGTGGAATGAGCCGGCGCATTGTCTTGAAGGGTAGATTTGCCATACGGATTCTATGTCGATTCCTACAGTAACAGCGATCGCACGAATACTTAACCGATTGATATATCGAATCGAATTACCAATTTTTTCGACAGTGTCATCCTTTTCTGTCATGGGAGGGTGACAATGGCGTGAACCATGTGCAACGTCTTCTCGGCCATCTTAATAATACTTAAACCCTCTCAAAAACACGTGCACGCAATAAGCATTCATTGTCATACACTTTTTTCATTAAATTATGTTTCTGAAGCGTTTTTCCAAGTTTGATGCGGAATTTCGCAACAATTCGCTGCTCACTTCTCGTTTTTGCGGCGAAACAAAAAAAAAAATAACTCTAATTAGAACGAAGACTACGGGTATACGGATTTGTTTACATAAACGAGAGGCACTGCATTCGAAAGGGAAGGTTTCACGCTAAACAACCGTTGGTCGCTGGCGCTTGGCGCATACGTACTTCTTCTGTAGCAGCGTCAGTTTCGTTATTTAATAATCATACCTCCAACGAACATATCGTAAAGGAACTAGCAGCTTCGTGGCTATTTTCCTCACCAATTGTAAGCAATCGATACATATGTAAGATAATATCTGGCTGAAAGAAAAATTAACTATAAAAACTTGTAATGCAACCCTATTCTTCGTCTCCTTAACTACAATTATTTATATCATTTAACTTGGATTGATCACATTTTATTTTGTTATATCGAGGTTTTATTTTATACAATTTCATTTATAATAAATATTCAATACTAGTGAAAAGAAAAATCGAGTACAGCCCAACATTACAAACTTGCTTTAGTTAGGACAGTAATAGGAACAGTAGTTAGTACTCAGCATTGCACTCAATATCGAGTATGCTTAGCTAATAACGAAAGAGTTAACGTTTTCGTTTCGATTTTTATTATTTTCGACAATTTTCGTTCTTTTCTGCGTGCGTGTACGTGCTTGCATGAGTGTGCGTGTGTAGAGTGAAACTTTTTTTTCGGGCATTATAATGGCGATCAATTAGAATGTTAAGCCTAGAAAAAAGAATAGTTAGATTTATAAGAACTGACATAGCAATTTTTGTTTTCTATTGCTTCTTTTTGACTGTTGTTGCCATTTAGAAAACAGAAACTTAACGTAGTCTGTATTTGGGAAAAGGATCAGCGTAAAGAGTAAAAAAAAAAAAAAAAGAAATCCATTACAACTAAGTTTAAAATCAACCAGTTTCATCGTTAAATGACGGCATAAAGTAAGAGAAAAAGATATTAAAGAAAAATATATTTAAAACGTAACTAAAATTTCCTTCATTACAAATATTCTAATTTTCATAAATGAGTTTTGCTGCTCTTTGAAGTAGAAACTAAGCTTCCAAAACAAATAATAGTTGTTGTGATGATATAAACTATTCTTAATGGAACTTTTCATACAAAAAGGCAGAAAACAATTTCATACACAGGCGCAATGCCCATCATTTCAGATTTTAAATTTGTTTTAAAATTCTTGAGTTTTCCGTGCAAAATCTTTTTCATTTAGAGTTCATATTTTTTGCGCCCGTAGAATTGTAATCGTTATTCTTTTACTGCAATAAAAAGAAACCTAAAAATAATCTATGTTATCGAAGGTTATGGTTCATAATTTTATACTGAGACTGCTTTGAGACGAGCAAATATTAAAGAAATAAAATACTCTTTGATATCTTAAAAATGATTTTATTTAAAATGAATGGAACTAAAGAATAATTTAAATAATTGGACTAGGTACTAAACTAATTATAATTTTTTTTTTATTTTCTCCTGAATTTATTTTTCGCTTCTATCTCCTGAAATGAACTAAACTCTTATTATTTTTTTTTGCACAGGAACCCAGGTCACTTTTAGAGGTTACGGTTTCGCAAGTTTAATCGTACTGATCCTGTTCGTGTTTATCAATTATTACAAAAAGGATAAAGGATTCTCCTCTTTCCAGGTAACCTTTCTTCCTTTTTAATGATTTTATTCCTATTTTTATAATATCGTTTGTAATTGATCATTTAATTCGATTTTTCACATTGAATTCAGTGTTAATTCATTCTTCGAAGGAAAAAAAATTACAATTGTGTGATCGTTAAAATAACGGAAAGAAATAATAAATGTGCTTCAAATTTCTTTATCAATGGAAATTGAATCATACAGTATTTGTTTGGTAAGATTTAGTAACTAAAATGGGAATATTTATAGTATTATAACATATTATGCGCTGTGTAATAAATTCGAAGATATTAGATTTCAAAGAGAGAGTATCGATCTTTAAAATTCAATAAATAATTTGTCTTTCAACTTTTACAGATGACTGAATTCTAAGTTTAACATTTTAGTCATGTATCATATTTTTGTGCTATTCAAATTGGTTTTTAAGAAGAGATAGTTATTTAAATTGAAACATTTTTTAATAAATATATCTAGTTCCTTATATTTCAAGTTAGTTAAGGTGGGAAACAAAAAATAAGAAAACTATTAATTTCTCATATTATGTATGTAAAAATGAATTCTTAATATGGATATTCATTTTTACAAGAAGTTACATAAAGGCATATTGTTTTGTGAACCTAAGAGTATGTGTGTTTTGATTTAAAGTTAGGCTTCATTTGTATTAAGATGAGTATAACGAAGGCTTCCTTATCAAGTAACTGAAAATAAAATCAGATAAAATAAATCTCAAAAAATTATAAAATAATATAATAAGGAAAAAATCATTATTATATGCTATTGAATAAAATCACACAAATATTCAAGTAATTCTTTCATTATAAAGAAAAATGAATACAAAATAGAAATACAAGATTAACTGTATAAGAAAATCATTATATATTATAGATAAGTTTCTAAATTCAAGAAGATTTTAAGAAATTACATTATATCCATTATATTATATCCATAAGGGAAAAAGAAATTAAAAAATTGAAACACCTAAAAATTGAAGAAAACTGAAAAATAGAATGTAATTAATGCTATAACAGACTGCAAACTTGGCTGGGGGGTTAAAGCAAGATTTTTTGAAATTTATGGCCAAACTATATTCTTCAACAATTACGTTATAAAAAAAGGTTATAAAACCAATGATACAAATGAACAGAGGTCAATGAAAATCAAATTCAGGGAAATAATTATTTTTTTCATGAAACTAAAAAAAAGAATGTAACTGGTAACAGCAACAAGTGAATAATATATGAAAAACTGTTGAATAATTGCCGCTCTAAAGTTAAGAAAATTAGGTAAAAGATGGTAACTTCATCTACTGATTATTTTTAGAACTAAATGAATACCAGAAAATAATTATATGTATTGTAAAAAATATATATGATTCTCAAAGAAAAATATCAGAAGAAACAACTAAGAAAGATTAACAAGCATAATTTTTAAAAAAATAAAAGTGTTGTTTCAAAACTAATTATCAATGCTTTGAAAAAAAATTAAGAAACAAAAATGTAATAAAGATAGAATAAATTTGTTCTTACATGTAATTTTAAAAAACAATTTGTTTTATATTTTTTAAGTTTCAAATTTTTTTTCAACTGTTGAATTTCAAGCAAATCAAATAAGTTTGACATTAGTTCCCATCAAACACATTTTTATTTGTATCTTTTTTTTCTTTCCGTTTAGTTATTTCCCATTTAAGCACGTGTTTTGACATCACGCCATTTCAATACATTCTTGCAGCACTTACAAAATCTGAATGAAATGCTCTCAATGTTTCTCGAAATTAGGAAACGGAGCAGCCCATTCTGTTTCCGTTTTTCTTTGTTAGTCTCGAGTGAGTCTAATAAAGTGTGACGTGCGAAATGAGTGCTGAAAACAAATAACAAGGGCTCTCACGCACAAAGTTATTTTGTGAGATGAATAGCATTGTGGCAACATAGTATTACTATGCAATCAATCACACACAGCATGTCCTGGCACGTGAGATTGTTACAAATTGATAATGGAATGCCTCCGCGTTCTATTTCTAATTTTCATTCACTTCATTCTATAAATTTAGTAAACTTATTTACAGCTCATTATTCTGTTTTACTTATTTGGGAAAGAAGTATTTTTATTTTGGAGTAGACAACATTTTAAAATTGAAATATGAATTCGAAGACACAACAAAAAAATTTGAATCAAAAAATTAATAAATATTTTATTAATCAATAAATCATTCAAATGTATGATGCATTAATTAAACGTTTTCCATCTAAAACTTCATGGAAAATAAGTTTACAGCTCATTGAAAAAAATTCGATTACAGTTTCTGAGGTTATTGAGTTAAATCATTATACACGAAACAGCTGTAGTAGATTCGTTCATACTTCTGGTTTCTTAAATTTCCTTTAAATAATTTTTCTTTCCCTTTCTAAATTTGTTTTTGAGCTCGTTTATATTTGAAATAACATAAGCATTTGTAATGTAGATTCCTTTAACAAAACGGTTTGAATTCATTGTGATAATTGCATAAAGATATTTTTGTAATTAATTATAGGAGTATTGTGATGATTTTGATTTTCCCTTAGTTTTTCATTAACTTTGATTTCGTTAACTTTTATAGATTAATTAATAGTGATATAAACTGATACAAAATGGTAAATACAAACAAGGCCAAAATTGGGTCCCACTTAGGATATCTTAAATAAGATAAATTTTGTGAGAGTTTTAGTTTTTATTGGGATTTTTTAATGTACTGAAAAGGAGCGAAGTCTGAACTGAAGAAAATATTGAAAGTATTTTTGTACTAGCAATAAGTAAAGTACTAGCAATGTTGTAACATTGGTTTGAAAAACAAAATTTTTCTCTAAGTTTTAAATTCCCTCTCCTTTTATGGAGAAACGTCTACTTTAAAAATTATCCTTTTTTACCAATCTTCGAATCTCAGTTGCTTCTCTTTATAATATATATATATATATATATATATATATATATATATATATATAAATCCGTATGCAGAACCTGTTTCTCACGTAAACTTGATCTCAGGGTCTTTCAGAATTTATAATCCTTTTTAATAAGACAGAATTAAAAATGATATTCATTTTTCTCCTATGGGACATCTATTTCTGCAATAATTGGCAATGCGTGTATTTATTTAGATCATTAACTTTAAAATGTGTTAGTAAAATATCTACAATAATCATTATTTAAATTAATAGCTGAGTAAAATGAACACATTTGATGAACAGCAACAAATTTTTATCTTTAATCTAAGCATTCACTGGTAGAATGGATCAAACATTTCAGTTATTTCATCACTGAATTAAATTTCAAAATGCACCATTTCCAATTGTGCAAGTATTATGTCTAGTGATACAATCGAAATTTATTTCGCTTATTTAAATATTTGTATTATTCTACAATTAAAAATGTTTATGTTCAATAATAAGAGCTCTGTGGGGAACTAGCAAATGTTTATAGGAGAAAATTTTAAGAAAAGATGGTACGCAAAGATGGAAAAAATATTTGACATAATAGAGAAAAATGTTTATTTTTAAATCAGCACAACTTTTCTTTTTAAAAAATTCTATAGTTTTTCATGAATTCTAAGCGAAAAACTACTTTTTATTAGTGTATTTCATTTATAATGTAGTTATACGGATTTTTGTCTCCTCAGGACGATCAGGAACCAGAGGCCATCGTGGAGGAGACGGCCCACCTTGCTCCCCACGGCGTTCCCTCGAATCCCATGGCCCGGTCTCTCTCCAAGCAGAACCTGAGAGGGCCCAGGCCCGGGATCAACAATAACGAGGGGGGATATGGGACAACGCCCAACGTCAACTCTTCGGGAGGATACCTAGGGGTACCAGACGGAGGTGGAGGTGAGTCAAAAAATTTTCTTCATTTCGCGATTGGAGATAGACCAACATTTGATCTAAGTGAACTACGTACCGAATTTTCTTTCAAAGCAGCATTTGGGAAAATATTGAATCACAACATTGAAGTATCTTTGACAGTTCTGTTGGTTTCTTTTTTTAAAGTTACAGGCCTCACGGCGCTTTTCTAATAACAGTTTTGATGTACAGTTTTAGTACATAAAAGATTGAATGATTCAAAATTTGTAATCACTTCATTGCATCAAACGCGTACGTTTATTAATGCTTAGTTTTGTGGTCGAAGAAAAATCTTCGCAAAACCCTCTAATGGCTGTCTGTAAGTTTCCTTGTTTTCCAGCGCCACTTTATAGAGCGGCATCAAAAGGTCTTTAATTCATTTCAGTTTCAATCCATTTCATTTGGTTTACTTTGCCAGGATGGCCGGTTCGTTCTCATAGTGATAGAGTTGCAGCAAGCTTGAAGGATGAGCAATCACAAGTCGCCACTTTTCGAGTAGGATTTATATCTAAGGCTTCCTTCACTTCTATTCAGATGTGATGAGTTTAAAGGATGTGATGAGGAGGCGGGGGAATCTGATGGATTTCATTTCCTGTCGTTGCATAAATTGAAGCGAGAGTAATTTGTGGTTATTAAATGAAAGTTTATACGGTTATATTAGTGCTTAATCTTCTTTAATTGTTGGATAATTATTCACTAACTCTTTGAAAGTGCTGAAATTGCGGATAAGGATTGGAGGGGAAGAGATAAAAAGCTTGTGTTTTCTAATCTCGTGAGAAAACTGTTGAATGAGGTAGAATTATAGGAAAAAAAACAATTTAATGAAAGCTCACAGTGATTGACAGCTTAAGACTTTTATTATATTATGTACACAAACGCAATATTTGCAACTTTAACAGAAATGGGGAAAATAAAAGTTCAGATTTTAGGTTTATATTTTGTTTACAAATTTAATTATTACAAAATCGATAGATTAATTATATAATTTTCACACAAAAAAGTGTAATGAAAACAGAATAAGATAGTTTTTAACGTTGAGCTACCTACAATTTTCTCTTAAATAACTTTGGAAATCTTTTATAAAGTGAATAGAATAAAATTAAAAGCCTCGACCCAACCAAAGGAAGAGTGATCTAAGCAAATTAGATGAACTAAAGAAATGCTTTGAAATGAATAGAAAAAAAAGTGCGAAGCTAAATCGAATATGGATAAGGTTAGAGATAAAAAAAAAAAAAAAACGCATTTCAAGTTAGCGTTTGGGGAATATTGATTGTTATCAAGAAGTCGCAGTTGACTTGCATCCATAGCTTAGAAGAATCTTCTAGTGTATAAGGATGTTGGTATATTCGTTCGAACCACCAATGTTTGTGATTAAATTCGTTCGGATCCGTACTAGTGGATAAGAGATTAAATTGATATTTATTTCAAGTTACATTGCAGACTCGTTTAGACTTAATAGGCCGAGAGAGAGAGAGCAATTATTTCAAATTCCTAATTTGAAAAAAAAATAAAATGTTTGGACTTAAATTTGACTGTTTCTTCTATTCATGTTAGTATCTTTGTTTGTGAATTATTGAACTTTTAAATAATGTCTGTCGAGATAAACGACGGAGAAGCGTTACATATTTTTATAATAGCATTTTTACTTCATAGAGCATGATCCAACATCACTAAATAAGAATTTCCTTTCTTTAAAAATTTGTTTCATAATGACTGGTTTTTGCTTATCAATTTGGCGACGGAAACATTTAGGCATATGAACAATCTCAAGTACTCTGACACTTTTTGTGATATATGAGGAACGTTTTGTTCTTCTGATCTCCAATGGGGGGGGGAGATATAAAAATGACAAAAATTCAGATCAAGATAAATTTTCTACCTAAAGTTAAGCATTGACAGTGTTATTTTCCAATAAAACCATCGTGAAGATTCGGTATCTGTCGTATCGGTGGACGGGCTTTCCGTTTCACTGTCTGTTGCCGCCAAAGAACTGAGATTGACTTTCGAAGCTCCTCGTTGGTCTGGAAGCTTCAGTTTCATAGCCAATTCTTCAATTCACGGAAAAGATGAAAATCACTCCATGCTAAGTCAGAGCTATACGCCAGATGACCAAACACATCGCATTTAAATTCTACAAAAGATATTGAGTTACGGCAGCACAGTGAAAGTGGGTGCTGTTATGAAGGAGGATCACAGAAGTCGGCAATCCTCTTCTTTTATTTTAAATGGCTATTCGCAGTCGTTGTAAAATCTGACAATAACCAGCTTCATTGTTTGTAATTCTAGGTTCCACAAGCTCAATAAGCAAGACTCCTTTTTAGTCCCAAAAACCCATACCTATACCCTTCCAGCTGCTAAAGGTTTCTTTTAACAGATTTGCATTCATGTCCTCCTTCATCGTAAAAGTCGGTTCACCCGTCTTTAAACTGTCTACACCATTCACGCACAACATCATTCATAAGGTTTTCTCGTTCACTCGGTTCATTTTTCCGTGATTTTCGACTGCATTATTTCCCTTCTGCTTAAAGAAAACGAAAAACATTACTCAACTCACACTTGGCGGGAGCATCAACTGTGCCATTTATGTTTGTGTGCAACATCTCAGCTTAAAATCGTGAGATGGTGTTGGTAGTAGCAGAGAGATGGTAGTAAGAGAAATGCGCGATCCCGCATCCCCACCTCTTACTGTTTGTCTGGTTTCTTAGCAGCTCGATCAGAGGTTGAAAAAAATGACCCCTGCTTTTAGAGGTAAAATTTATAACTGAGTAGTTATCCAGGTATAGTTTTCCTAATTGAAAATATTATATTCATATATCTCTTAATGATATTAATTATCTAGCATTTATATGACGTGTGTTTATTACAATTTAAATACAGACATATCTCGTATCACGTCGTATGTTGAAAATTTACTGTTCATCTGTTATTTCTTCCTTTTTCTTTCTTTTAAATTTTATTTTGAAATGTAATGTTTCAGGTTACACTGGGGATGGCAGCCAGAATTACACTTCCGATTTCAATATGAACAAAACGCCCTTGGCAGCCCCAGTGGACGGGGCCATCACCCGGAGAGCCCTGGCGGCGGCCTTCAACCCCAAGGGCATCCTGGCACAAGCGGCTAGTCCAGAGGCAGCATTCGAGTACGAGTTCATACGAAGGGACTTTGAGGTGGGTCCATGAATTCCATTTTACATTTGTTTTTCTCCCTCTCGAGTGTACATAATTACTGTTTTTAGATGGGTGTATCAAATTCCTTAATTAACTTCTGTTTTTGTTTTTTTAATGCAAAATTGA
This sequence comes from Nephila pilipes, assembly GCA_019974015.1. Lineage (NCBI taxonomy): Eukaryota > Metazoa > Arthropoda > Arachnida > Araneae > Nephilidae > Nephila > Nephila pilipes. Next base: position 318,196 of record BMAW01022125.1, read on the forward strand.
GTTTAGCATTATTCCATTATTTATATATATATATATATATATATATATATAGAAGTTATCCATTTTGCAAGACAACTCCTGGTGCTTCGGTGTTTAGGGGAGGAGTCGGCATTTACCAGTGATGAAGCGGCTTCAAATTGTTTTACTTCCTTTATTAGAAGGATAGATGAAGGGAAAATATGTACAAAAGCTGCTATGTACAAGTTGCCATATTTTGAATAACTAGTTCCTTCGAGAAAGAGAGATGGCTACCCAACTTTATCACATGTCGGCGATAGACGTTGGAACGGGTGCTGGCGTCGGGAGAGGGCGGAGAAGAGCAGAGGAAAAGAGAGCGCGAAAACTAAACGTTTATCTGTTTTGTTCAGGAATAGGGAGCGCTGCGTGAGCTATCACATGACGTTGATTCGTGGTGCCATCTATCGAGTAACTGGTTTTACAATATACTTGAAAATACAGTTAATACTTTGATAATTAGCTGGAAAATCCTACATCCCAAAATTTCATCCTAAGAATGATAACGAAAGCTATACAGCATATTAGCAACTATGAAATTAGAAAAGCATTAAATATCCCCACTTTTAAAGATTACACTAAAAAATTGTCCATTAACTTCTTCAACAGCCTACATTTCACTGAAAATGAAAACATGCTTAACCTAGAAGAATATAACCTCCTACCAAACTCAAAAAACCCCAGGAAAATCCTTCTGGACTCGCATTATCCCATCTTAGAACAAATTCCTCTATAATTTCTACTACTTATTAACTTTGTACATTTTATTATTATCTTAATTTAAATTTTGAAAACAGTTCAATTTCTCTCAAATTAAGCCATATAGCCCCCACATGCATCGCCTCATCCACTTTTCTCCCAACTCAATAGTTCCCATCAGGGGCAGTCAATAGGATAATTCCATTCCACCACTCAACGACCAATAGAGTAACAGCCTCTCAGTCACCATTATCTCAAGACAACATCAAGAAAATCCTTCTCCCTCCAAGAGTTATACCAACCTCCAAAACAGCAATCAAGCTGATAGCCATCATTTTAATTATCAGCCAATAGCAAACCACCTTTTCGTTTTTCTAACGCGAAGATTTTGAAAATCCATTTACCGTCCAAGCTTTTAAAAAAAGAAATCTGATACGAAAGCTGCTGGCGCAACCTAGACGCTCGACGAAAGTACAACCTTCCTGCGAAAAAGCGATAGGTCAATTCCTCTTCGGATCCACTGATCAATGGTCGGTGAACTTTCGCCCACTCCACGGGTTCGAGAAAACATGTAACGCCGAAATGGATTGCATAAAAAACAGCGAAAGCCATTTAAAAATATCGGGAAAAATAACTTACCTAACGCAGAGTAGACGTCTGTATCTATCGGCGGTTAAATGGTTTTTTAATACACATTTCCCTGCTGATCCCATTTAATGAGCTTCTCGCGACACATGTTGCTTTCGAGTAAAACAATTGTAAAAAATCGGGTGAAGCGAAATTTGTTTTTACGCATCGTCATTTCTACCGTGGATTTCAGGAAGCATAGCGACGTACAATAATCAGGCTGTTTTGAAACACTTGGGGGGAGAGATGCGTTCGTAATCTCTGAATATACCCTTGACTAAACCACTGGTGTAGCCAAGTGGGTGATATACGAGGGTCGTTTTTTTTTCAATCTCCAATCAAGCTGATAAATAACCATACAAATGGTAGAAAGTGGGGATGCACGGTGAAAGACTGCACTTCTCTCTTATTATAACTTCTACTATTATCGACACCATTTCATGATTTGAAACTAAGATTTAGGCACACAAACATAGATGGTACAATAGATATACCACCAAATGCAATCTCTGTAATGTTTTTTTCAAGCAGAAGGGATAATGCAGTAGAAAATCACCTAAAAAATGAACCAAGTTTACGGAAAAATTTATGAATGATGGTGTTGTGCGCGAATGGTGTAGACAGTTTAAAGACGGGTGAACCGACTAACACGATGAAGGAGACGAGAATGCAAGTCTGTTCAAACAAGCCTTCAACAGCTGAAAGGCTATAGCAATGGGTTTTGGGGATCAAACAGGTGTTTTGCTTGTTGAGTTTATAGAATCGAGGACTGCGATTAATCCAGATGTTTATTGTCAGACTTTACAACAACTGCGAAGAGCCATTTAAAACAAAAGAAGATGAATGGAGCTTTGAAACAAAGTGCATGTTCATTTCACAACATTGGCGGCTACACTTCTTGAAGAGAGGAACGGAAAGTTCGTCCACCAATATAATAAATGCCTGTGTTATGTTGAAAAGTAACCATATTTGTTCATAACTTTTGGTAACAAATTCATCTTTTTCTGTACTCTTGTCTTTTTCATAATTCATCGGAGCTCGAAAAAGGCCCTTGCATAATTAAGTATAGCTCGATTTTTGATAACGAATAAGATTAATATGAGGAGGTTCAATATATTTTAGAATTCATTTGATTCGTAGTTTATTTTGATTCTTCTTTTTCTTCGACAGGCTTATAAAGAAGTGACTGGATTGGCTCATGAAAGTGTATCCGACGTGTTGGTAGGGCCGAAGCCGAAGACCAGGTTATACAACCCGCAACCCGAGAACTCACGTGAAGTTCCCTATGACTGGTAATGGGACAAAAAGATTGCACTGAAGAGACTTACTCGGATGGATGAACCGGAGTGCTAAACTTATGATATATTTTAAGTGTCGTTACAGATGTGATTTAATGAGTAATTGAAGATATGGTTGGGTGGGTTGTCATATAAATGGTTCATTCGCTATTACAAAATGAAGTATTTGCATTTTGGTTAAAAAATTCAGTTATCAACACAGAAAATAATGGATAAAATCTATGTATTATCATTTAATATAGAATTAAGAACTTGTTCTATTTATTTGGCTTTCAGTTTATAATGAAAAATCGAAAAGGTTAACATAATACTTTAAACTACCCAGATTTTTTAACATGTGCTAACATGCTATTGTTTTGATAAAATGACGTCAACAGAAATGAGTGGTCATAAAATAACGGATTCATTGTGTTAGGTTCAAAAGACTGACATCATAATTTATTATGATTATAAGAATTACGTCTAGTTTGCTTAAGGTACATTTACATTGCTAAGATATACTTAATCTAATATTTTTATCGAATGCTTTTATTTTAATATTCTAACAGAATAGGATTGTCCAGTATAATAATTTATCGTTTACTCTTATTTTAATATTTAATTTAATAATTGATTATTATGGCAGAATCTTCAGCTTTTATTCTTTTTTGTTGGCATTCATTGGCAACGGATTTGTACTTTGGAATGTTTTGCTCGTGAAAATAATGCATTAAGAATTTGAAGAAGATATGTCCTTTTCTTTATAATAGCTGCTTCTGGTGATCCTGGGTCTTGGAACGCTAATTCATTTTGAATATTTCTACTTTTTCGAGAACTTAACAATAAAAAAAAAACGTTAGCACATGTTAAATCAAATTAGCAAAGCTTTTTTATTTTTATTTTTTTTTTTTTTTTTTGCCATTTGAAATTTTTCTTCCAAAACTGATTCTAATTATTTATTCACGAATATCTGCTGCATATATATTGATTTTACAGTCTCAAATATTATTATTTATAAATCGAAAGGGAGAGAAGCTATGAAGATGTTTAATAACTCCAAGAAATATGAATCATTATATGGCAACCCAAGATTAAATGTTTAGGTAGTTCGATGTGAAAGTTACGACATATGTGTGCCTCCTAAGTAATTCTTATAAATAGTACATTGTACATGGAATTAGTATTAAAAAATGGAATATATATATATGTATGCATATTTGGGCTACTCCATAAAAATTAACTCATTGGTTTAGTTAAATTCTACTTTTTTACATCTATTCTAACGTAGACTGTAGAATTCTTTAATTATTTTCTACAGTGGAAAAAGGTAGCTGGTTGCTATGGTTACTTCATACTAGTTGATAGCAATCCTATCAATTAGAAAATACAAACTATTAAGATTCATAATGAGGAAATAAAATTAAGCTTGTGTCTTAAACTAATTCCATCGAAGTTGAGTGGAGAAGAATTTCACTTCGTTTTTCTCGTTAAAACAATAGAAATATATATTTTGATTATTTTTAAAGATGAAAATCAGATATAAAATCTTTGAAAGTAAAAATATATGATATATGCATGGAACATTTCCTGTAGTTACGGAAATCAACAGAGACTAAATTTTCAATAGAATGTATTATAAAATTTAAGAGGAAATCCAATGTATTTTAAGCAGATATTTATTTTGAGGAATAAAAATTTATTCTAAAATCTACACATCTTTAGCTTAGTTTGAAAAAATGATTATACTCTCTGAATTGTTCGTGCACGCATTGGAATATAAAAATATTATGTTAGTTTTTAAAAAAATCTAAAGAAGAGTATTTTTACCATGTGAATTAAGAATAGTAAATAAAAAGTAAAAACATTTTCTCTATAGATTCCATAGCTAATAGCACAATACTTCAGGATGTTAAACTATGAATTCCACGATGGATATCAGTAATCTTAAAATATTTTTTAAATATAGTTGCTATTTAAAATGTTACTCAAAATTCATTCGAAGTATCTTTGAATTCGCGCAGATTATACATTTTTTTATTTTCATTTCTTAATTATGGCCTTAATCCATCGATCATTGTTGTACGTTAACGATATTTTATTGTAATGTTTACAGAGAAAGAGAATTTTCCATCAAATGGTCATGCATGTTATAAATCTTCAACATGTCAAAATACATGTGTTCATGAAATATTGAAAAGCCGACTTCTACACAAGTATGTTTTTTTTTTTTTCATATCGTTAAACTATCATCCCGTATAAGCAACGAAAAAGTTATCTTCGAACTAAGACGCAAAACATCATGGATCATATCATAATACTTAAAAGCAATAATTTTATAGACGAAACTATGTGCTGTTCATACTGAGAAGCATGATTATATAGTTCTCTAAGATATGTACCATAGCTAAACTTCTTATCAAAACAGAAAAAAATAGGAAATGCATTTTAAAATTAAAAAAAAAAGTTATTTTTATGAAAAGCATTTTCATCATTGCATACTTACAAAAGTTGCCAAAAATGATGCTTCGTGTAATCAAAAAGCAGTTTTTTCCAGGTCTGTTTATATATTCTAAAAGAAATTGCGTATAGCTTTGTAGAAAAATGTGTCGCTTAAAGTTTTCAGAGACAAAGCTTTTTTGAAGATACAATGAATTAAAATTATGTTTTAAAGGTTAAAAAGCATTTCTTTTTGTCATGTTTTGCATAAGAAACATTAAGGCTGCAACAAAAAACATTCCTCTAAAAGTTTTGATTTATCATTATTATTTCCTGTTCATAATTTGTCATCATAAGCTTTTCATCGAATTTAATGTCTATTCTATAATTACAAGGAATTAAAGTAAAATCTCTGATACAAATACTCCATTACAAAGAGAAACCATAACAATTATTACATCTGTTTGACATTTGCTATTGTACTTACTTACTTCAAGTCTTTAACTTCTGTCACTGTACATAAACTGCAAAATGATGTAAACTGAGCAATAACCATGCATGAACCTGCACTACTAGAAGCATTCGTTCTATCGATGGAACGAGTGTGAACCTCCCAACATCGAGTGACGTAAGTGAAATCACAAATAAGGTTCGGTAAAACATCTTTCGCGTGACATTGAACCGGAACTTGCCGAGTATCATCAGCGAAAGAAAAAAATGAGAAATTAGAGTAAAGCGTCTGTTAGGCATTTTGAAACTGTAATTTAAAAAAAAAATCCAAAATGTTCATATTAGGAGAGCATTTTAAGAAAACGTGAGCAGAATATTTTTGAACCGATTTAAAATTTGTTTTTGTGTGCTTTTGAAGATATCATTTAAACCGGATGAACGAAAGAAAAATCGTGAAGTAATGAAAATCATCTCAAACACATCTTTGAAAGAATCGGTTGAGAAAAACGTGCAAAAGAAATGGTGGGAAATGCCTTTGGTATGTATTTGAAAGAATCATTTTTAAATAGATGCAAAGGATACAAACTCCAGGAGAAACTTTTCGAGACCCTCGTGTACTTTTTAAAATTAATCATAAAAAGATGCGAGGAATAGAAAAAAGAAGGAAAGGTTTTTGAAGAAGTGTGAAGAAAAATTTATTCGAAAAGAAATCGCTGACTCTAGAGAAGATATTTATAACAAAAACAAACTTTAACATGGCTTTGAAAAAATGAACGAAAAGAGATATGCAAGAGAGAAAAGCTGACAACGAAATGCATTTTGATAAGAACAAAAAATTATTCAAAGAAAAAACTTATGTTTTTAAAACTATCAATGAAAAGAATTATGAGTAATTAATTTCATGTAAGAAAAATTAATGCCATCGAGTATTATCTATATATAAATTTCGGAAATTTGAGCTCGAGTGATAATCCTCATAATTTTCGGTCAAACTGCAGAGCATTTATTGAGTCTAACATTGAGTTATTTCACCAAAAAGTAAGAAACTATTTTTACCAAATACGGTGACATCAATATACAAAGCAATACATAAATTACGAGAAAAAACTCAACCAATATCGCTAACCACGCGATCTAACGAAATGATCTAAAAAGGATGTTTTACTGAATCGCTTTCTATCACAAACACGCCTTAACTTAAAGTATATGTGCTTTTGATAGAAAATAGTGAAAGTCGTGCTCTATCAAAAGCCAAAGGTATTCATGCTGTGTATATATGCATCTCATCCTGAACGCTTCAACATTATTAACCTGTAGAGTAAAAATAATATGAAAAATCGATTTCAATCGTAGATCTCTAAGCAAGTGCATATGATCTTTGATTTTATGTTTCAAAAGCATTAAGATGCAATGGCCTTGCACCGTAGAATGCGCCACTTCACTTAATCTGGAACTAAATTATATATTGACCCAATGTAAATTTGAGCTCGCCTGGATAAAACGAGTAATAGATAGGATAAAGGTTCCATTTATACTATAAAGTTCTTTATGGTTAACTTTACTCTAGAACAATAATCCATTCCAATTACATTTGAAGGTGTGTGAAATTTTGGGAATTAAGTTTTCTAGAAAGGTTCCTTAATATAATTCAAGTCAGGGAAGCGTAATATTATTTTTTTTGTATAAGATATTGACTTGCGTCTTAAGTAACAGATTCAATAAATATTACTTGTTTTTAAAAAATGATAAATATTTTGGAGAATATTTTTAGCTCATGTGTCTTAAATAATTGAATTTTTATCGAGGTGCTTTTATAGGAAAAGTAAAGAAACTTAAGGTAAAAAACTGTATTTTACTGTAACGAAGCTTTTAAGTCATAAAGTTTGCTGTTTTACTTAATAAATTTTATTTTGGAAATGAATATCTTTTTCATCCAACTAAAGTAAAAAAAAATTTGACGGATTTGTTTTTTAAACGAAATTGTGTCTAAATTATTGCAGGTGAATAGTGAAGATATCTTTAATTAATATTTGTCGATACCTTATTTTCTCGTATTACGAATTAAATGTAACGAATTTGATTTCCAGTATTTTGGGAAATGCATGTATAATGCAACTTCCAGAGACTTTATTCGGAAATATTTGTTTTATAAAAAAAATATATATTGATTACATTAGAGAAACTTTTATTTCGAATAATTTTTTTTTCTTCTTAGCCATTGTAGAATACTGGTAAAAACATATTCCAATATCATTTCGAATATAGTGATAATCAATGTATATTCATATGCATAAAAAATATTATGAAAAGTGTGTATAGTAATCTAATAAGAACATGTGGAATATGTTTATTGTGACATCTGAAGAACGTATTGTGAGAATCTCATTTTGCGATACGTCAATGAATACAATATAATATAAAATGATGTCAGAAATATTCTTGTGAGATCTATTCAGATTGTATGATTATGTAAACATTCAAAAATAATTCATTTTATAAATTTTGTAGAATATGCTTTCAAAAGTGAACTACGTAATGCATGCGAAGAATATAGTGAAATGTTTGTTGTGAAACTTTTTTAAGAACATTTTGTGAAATGTGTTTATTGTAAAACCTATTCAGACTAGGAGAAGTTCACGATGTAACAAAAAGTGAAAAAATCGAATTTATTTCTAGTTGTGGCATCAGTGGACTGTAGTAGGACTTGTGACTGTTACATAAATATATGCAGAAATCCAAGTAGATAAAAAAAAAAAAAACGTATTTCGATCCTGTCTTTTGATCTGTCACAGAGCGGCGTCATTATAGTACGATACTCAGTAAGAGATAACATTTGATCAAAGTACAGGACTATATTAACCCCTTGTTTGAAAATTGTACAAGGCATGACGTATTCGTTTTGTTAAATCAGAATTCTAGTATGGTTCGTTTTAAATACTTCACAAAATATGTGGTTAAATTATGATTTATGAGTTTTACATGTTAGAATATCATCGGGAAAAAAAATGATGATCTGAGATTGATTTTTTTTTTAAAAAAAATTTGAATATAAATGTTTGACTTTAAATAATTTTTACTGATAAAATTTGACGGTCTCAAAATTATTGGTTACATTGCTAATGAAATAAAAAATGTGCATTAATTACATCTCTTAATTAGTAAGTAATTGATCGGTTGGAATATTTTTTTTAAAAAAAAACCCATTAAAGTTCAATAAATGCACTCTCGAAAATGTATGCCTAGAGGGTTAATGTTTAGTGAAAAAGTAACTCAGTAAATTATCAATAAAATTAATTAACGACTAACGCTCATACTAGAAGAACTAAAATACAGTTTTTCTGGAAAAACTGAGAAACTCAAAATTGCTCAAAAATCAAAATATGTGATACGACTTCGAGTTATTAATAATGCATGTATACCTCTTTTAAAATTTAATTTTTTTTGTTGTCTAAGTTGCTTTAATTAGCCTTCTCTAGGGCCTTAAAAGTAAAAAGGCTCTTCGACTGAAATTTAAGAGACAAAATATGTTACGAAAAACTGTGATAGGATTCAGTCTGCAAAATTCTTACAATATTAAAAGATTGACAAGAGTTGTTTTTAGTTTTCATCATTACGGGCTAAGTCTCCGTCTTTTGTAATTTAACAACACGAAAATCACTCAAGGGGTTAATAAGAACAAGTTTAAAAATGAAAACCGTTTGTTCAAAAGAATAATTTTCCGTTTCTACTGTGATGTTATCAATCAGATGCTTATCCTAGGTATTAGCACCTACAATGCAAACCGTCCTACCTAACCTTCACAATGCACTCAGTACTTCAACTTAAAGATAAGCCTTTGATCTGTTACATGTGGAATTTAATTTTCTTTTTGTGCGTGTGTGCCTCTTCAAAGTTGATTGCAGGTTTCTTTTTCCACGAAATATAGAGTGAATTCTACGAGGAGACGTGTTATTTCGCAAAAGTAATCAAAATTTTGTTGAGTGTAGGGAACGTTTTCTTCCCGTGGTGATAAAATACTCCAATAGCGTCAAATATTCCATTCATATAAAGTAGTTTTATTCCCAAAGTTTAAATGTTTATAGGAAATGAAATTCTAAAAATGATCTGTACTCATTTTTGTGTTGTGTTAAATATATCGATTTATCTCATTGTTGTCCTGCGATAATATGTATTGTAAATAAAACGATCACGTAATGTTTGTCAATTATTTGGTCGTGTTTGAAATTATTGCCTTCTCTTCCATTTTACAATAACATGCAAATTGCTATTTTCTCTCACACATTTCACCATGGTAGTTATCTCTGTACTAACACAATTCCAAGTGAAATTCTGATCCTCGTGTAACTTAATGATAAACTGATTATCGTACACGATGTGTGGCAATTAAATAACGATACTAATGCCGCTACAGAAATACGCATGCGCTAAACGCCAGCAGTTTAGCTGAAGTCTTTTCTTTTCAATACAGTGCCTCTTGCTTCTGAGAACAAATCCGTTTACCCGTAACTTCGTTCGCATCAGAAGTGGTTTTTTTTCCCCTTAGAAAAAAGTGAAGTGAGCAACGAATTGTTGTGAAATTTCAAATGAAACTTGAAAATGCCACTACTGAAACTTATAATTAATTGAAAGAAGTATATGCCAATGATTGTTGATAGCGTGCACGTGTTTTTGATTGGTTTAAGCGTTTTCAAGGTAGCTGAAAAGACATTGAAGATGATTCACCTCTGGGTCACCCTTCCACGTCGGAAACGGATGGCAATATCGAAACAATCGGTAATCTGGTTCGATCTGACAGTCGATCAAGTATTTATGCGATTGCTGAGACTGTAGGAATTGACAAAGAATTCGTGCGGCAAACTTTTCCACCAGGCAATGCCCCGGCTCATTCCGCATTCACTTTCAAGAGCTTTCTAGCCAAGTGCAGCACCCCATTGAATAGACCATCCATCTTATTCGCCTGATCTTGAACCGTGTGACTTTTATCTGTTTCCTAAGGTCTACATTAGTTACAAGGAACAAGATTTGATTCCGTTTAAGCTGTGAAAAAGAAAGCGGCGCGCGTCCTGAAGGAGCTGGCAGATGATTTCTAGCACAGTTTCAAACAATCAAACTTTCGCTTGGAGCGTTGTAGGGATGGAGGAAGGTGAATAATAAGTAAATATGTATGAGATCAAAATAAAATGTTTGACTGCGTCACTCCCGTTATTTAATAGCCCCACCTCGTACATTCTCTTCCCAATGTACAACTATATGTAATTTTGTATTTTAGTTAATTATGTATACCAACTCATCAATTATTACCTAGTTTAGTTTAGTTTTTATTAACGTCGCACTGGAAGCAACATGAGGGCTATTGGCGACGGACCTCGTAATTTTGAGCCACGGTCAAGTGAAAATTATTATCTAATTGCTCCATTAATTTATTTCATATATACTCTCGTTCTGGGTAATTTTATTTATTTTTATCACTGTTTCGACTTGTTCATTTATAATGTATTTTTCAGAGAACCTTTTAAGCTAAAAGGTTCAAAAACAGTCAAATACTTTAAAAAAACTATGAAAATTAAGACAATCACTAAAAATACAAATATTTAACAAACTGATATTAGAATATGTCTAATAAACGGGAGGAGGAGAAAAGGAGATGTATTTGAATATATTTTATTTAACACACACAGTATAGGAGAAAAGAATTCCTTGATAATTGTATCTGATAAAAATGGTAGTGAGGAATTTTAATATCATTACTTAAGAAATTTCCTTTCCTTTCCTACTCCTAAATAACTCCCATTCTGCTAAGTGACCGCAGTAGCCTAATAGTCACGGTGACCTACTGGTCATAGTAGTCACAGCCAGCTGAATTCGTTGAGTCGAGGGTTCGAGCCCTGCAGACACTAAAGACCTATGTTACTATCATGGGCTTAGTGGCCATGGTAGACTGATTCCAGATAAGAAGGTGATTAAACTCACAAGAAGACCGAACACACATAACTAACAATAACTGTATTTTTATTAAAAACATTTAAAAATTGTTAAATCTAGAAAAAATAGAAGCTGTCAACCCGACCAGCTAAAGAAGAAAGCCAGAAATGGAACCTATTGGCTTGAAATGAGATCCGTCTCTTATTTGAATGCACGTACGCAAGTTGCGCTTTCTTCGAGCGGCCTTCAAGCTCGTGTCATGATTCTAGTAGTGAAGACTTGACTATTGATGACGTTTACATTTTCTGTAGGGTAGTATTGGGTAGATTAGCTGATATTGGTTGAAAGGTAAAATGAAGAGTTCCTATTGGCTGTTGCTGTTCATACAGTTGATTTTTGGTGAAGTAGGGTCTTAGCTTGTCTGTAGGATCTCACCTGAATGAACTTATGAACAGCTCTATGGGTGCCCAGGCGGCGTAGCTGCCCTTCATCCCGTATCTTGCTGGGAACTACGATGTAGGCCTGATATGGTTGAAATTTTGCTGGAATAGGTCTAACTGCTTGCACGTGCTTCTTCAGAGGCGGGGTGGGTGGGGAGCCAATAGGATCGTTTGAATTCAGCTTGGAGTGGAGGGTGGGTGGCTGGGTGAAAATTTTCTTCTGTTAATGGAAACTTTTAGAGGTAGATGAGTGAGTGCTTTGCTATTGGTTTTCCTGGAGACCGGCTATTTCAATGGGGGTGGGGCATGCTCGGTGTTGGGGTATGAATTTAGATATTGAATTAGGAATGAGAGATTAGGTTGAAAGTAATAAAAATTAAAATGAAATAAATTACGGTGGTTCATAGGAATCAAGTAAGATTTGTCTAGGTCTTTTTATTTTTGGGTGTAGAATATAATTTTCAAGGTTCTGGATATTTGGATTGTTTATGTTATTTAATGAAGTAAAGAAGTTTTTTGAAAGGTCTTGAATATGTTTCCTGAAAGTTTTGATTTTTAAGGCTTTTCTTATTTCTGTATTCCTCATGAACCACCTAGCTTTTGACATCATTCTTAAGGTAGAATTTTGTGCAGTTTCGAGCATTTTGATATTGGTTTTACTAGAAAAACCCCAAACCGGGCATGCATATGTTATTACGGGATGCATCACGGAGGTGTAGAGAAACTTTTTGTTTTCTATTAACATTTCAGAATTCCGTCCAATTAGGGGGAATAAAGTTCTTGTGAGTTTACGGAATTTTTCACGCGTTTGTATGAAGTGTTGCTTAAAAGTGAGTCGTTTATCGAATGTTATTCCTAAGTATTTGGTAGACTCAGATCTCACCTGAATGCTTTCAGAAGGACTCTAGTTCATGGAATCAGAAGGACTCTAGTTCATTTCAGCTTCAAGTCGCTTCTTCTGGCTTGCTTTGCCACAACGGCCAGCTCGTCCTCATAGAGGTAAAATAGCAGTAGGCTGATGCACATTAAATCTGTCCCCCCCCCCTAAACCATGGCGTTTGGAGAGGAAGGTGCCGCGTGTCGTCACTTGATCGAGGCTCAAAATTTATAGGCTCATTGCCAATAGCCCTTGTGTTGGCGTACAGTTCGATGTTAATAAACATTCACACCCATCCCCTGCTACGTAATTATAAAATTAACTCATGTAAATTTTTGTGTGCAATTCAAAACGTTGATTTAGGTTTAACGGTGGTTAGAGTTTTATTTGCCATGACAAAAATAACTTTCTTTTTTTTAGCTTATTTTATTAATTGATAAAATTTTTAATTATTTTTTTGTTGTCATGTCCATGGATAATATACTATTACGAGTAACGTTGCAGTGAAGCTTCACTGCAGCGTTACTCCAAAAAAAGGATAAAGGAAATTTACAGAATTTCGTTCGGTATGCAAGAAGACTTAAGCAATGAACCCCGACTTTGGTGACGAACTTGGAGACGATATGAAGATTGTCGACAGTGCCGGATTTTCTTTTTCAGGTATTAGGAACGGATTTATGGAATTTTCCTTGTGTCGTCACACCCGGCCGGAAAAGTTATATATACGCAAAGATGCGGAATCTGCGGTCTGTCAAAAAACGCTAAGCGATTTGCGCGCTTATTTTCAATTACCATGATTCCTAAACTTCGAATCAGACCCAGGCAGCACCATCACGAGGAACTAAAATGTGACCTACTTATTCACTTTCAATTACCCAAGTAGCACTTTTCAGTGCTTCTAGCGAGGGTAATCAACACTGACCAAAACTTGAATATGGACATCACGCGGCAGCCATCTCTGATGATGAGACAAATGAAATATGGAAAGAGGTCGTGAAAAGACCCCCAATGAGAAAACGAAAAGGAAAGAAAAAACTCAGAATAAATTCACCCCTCCTAAGATATACTCAACCCAGAAAATAATCATCGAACCCGCAGAGGAAATCAATGCAAATTTCAAACTCTCAGTGAAAATAAAGAGGAAATTATTGAAGAAACTGTAAAAATCGATACAAAGCCTTCCTTTCCCCCCACCCATCCAGCTGAAAATTCACAAGAAACAGAGAGAGCACACTTAAAGCCATCTTTAAAAAATTCCCAGAGATTCGAAGTCGTCTCTCCGGCGAATTTATTAAACTGTACACCAGTGATGGCAGCAAATACAAAAGCCACATCAAATTCCAAACAGAAACCAGTTATGAATATTACGTCACGAAACTCAAAACTGAGAGACCAATTACAGTCATCATAACAGGCCCTCCAATATTCACCACAAGAGAAGAAATCGATGAAGAGTTTCATGAGCTGGATTGATTGGTTTGTTTTATTAGCGTCGCACTCGGAGCAACACGAGGACTATTGGCGACGAACCTCGTAATTTTGAACTTAGGTCAAGTAACGATGGCAACACCTGAGTTGGCAGCACCTGAGTTGGCATCCCCTGGCCTAACTTCCACACCACTCCGACGAGAGGACTTTGGATCTCGATAGATTTAATGTGCATCAGCTCTGGCTACACGGCGAGTCTTTTGTGCCATCAAGGCTCGAACCTACGACTCGACGAAAACCGACGACAACGAATCCGCGACCATGACTACCACGTTACCGCTGCCACTACATGAGCTGGGATTTTTCATATCTAAAACATTTCGATTCGTGAATCGACGCACCAAACAAACACTTCCAATCTTAATGTAAATTGTATTCTGGTCAGTAGAATAGCAGAAAATCTATCTGCAGAAAGTGTGTGTGAGAGAGGATTTTAATGGCGCAAGAGCCACATATGGCTAGCCTGTGCCAAACAAGGTGGGAGTGATTGTTTATTAACGTCACACTCAGAACGAATACAAGGGCTATTGGTAAAATGCCCAAAGGGAAGGGCTCAGGCAAGGAGTTTAGAGCTCCCAATTGGCCTTCCGGGAGACAATCGCCCACGTACTCAGTATTTATTGGCAAAAGAACATAAGATACCATTAAATTTTGAAATTCATAAGTAAATAAAAGTTTACAATGTGCTTACAGAACAGGAAACATACATGACAGCAATAAAAAAAAAACAAGATTTTTCTTTCTTGCAGAAATAAAAGGTATAACTTTGTGACGTATATTTGGTAAAATGCACAGTATAAAATGGATCAACAAACTCGTGGAATAAAAATGAAGTATTAGACAAAAATATAAGCATATATATAAGGTATACATATATAAGCACACAATAAAGAAAATTGAAATATTAAAAAAATGCATCAAATATTGAAACAATTAAGAAATTTGTTGGGTAATTTTACGAACCGTAAGAATACAGGATTTAAGCTCCAAATGCAAGTTAGGATTTTCACTCGCGGACTTCAGACGAGTAGGTTTCACTACAACAGGACAATTGAAATGAAAATTTATGGTAAGAAGGCAAGATAAAAAGTAATGGTTAACACCTAAATAGAGCTCCAAGAAATAAATTTGCATTTTTTCAAATTAAAAAGATTTAAATAGCAAACGAAGTGACCATGACCAGTTAAGAAGCGAGTAATAAAATTTGAATTTTAAAAATTCAAGTTTCGTCTTGGAATATAGGACTGACTTCGAATACTGGTATTACTAGTTGACCACTAGAACTTCCAGTCAGAAGGAGAAAGAGAGAAAGAGAAAGCTTATTTTTTAAAATCTTAACTTCATGAGACCAAAAGGCAGACATTCATTCCTTCACCATCAGTGACAGTCAGTTATGTAAATAAATCTGCAGATGGGTTGTAATATACTCCGACGTGGGCCCGAACCCAGTATAAATTGTAAAAATGAGAATAAATTGCCAATTTTCTTTAATGATATTAATAAAAGCTTATTTGTTTCTGGTGTTCTGCAGCAGCAATATTCAAGGCTATTGGCGGAATACCCAAGGGAACATAACTCACCCAAAGAGTTTAGAGTTGCGAACCGGCCCCCCGGAAGACAATCACCTCTGCACTCGGCATTTATTGACGAAATAACATGAGATTTTACATAATTTCGAAATATCATGAGATTTTACATTTTTTAAATAAAGGAAGGCTATTGCCGATGGACCTCGTAATTTAGAACCTCAGTCAAGTGAGTGAGTGACTGTCGATTTTAATGGCGCAAGAGCCAAAGCAGGCTATGCTGCGCCAAACACTTGTTAAAATCGATTAAAATTTAATGGCATTAAAAGAACAAGACCAACACAAGTAACACACAAAAGATAAAATGTTAAAAATCAAATGTGGTGTAAAAAGCCAATATGTCGTAAAAAAGCAAATAAATTATGGTGGGGGGTTTCCCCTACCAAGTCAGACAGATTTAAAACAGATGAATGAAAAAAAATCCGGCGATGATGATCAAACACCAGACAGTCAATTAAAATGTGATGAATAGAGTAAGGGACATGACAGGAAGGACACTCGGGAGCATCTTCTCCAAACAAAAGATGTTTGTGTGTAAAACGAGTATGTCCAATGCGAAGGCGAGTCAGTCTGACATCGGCTCTTCGCATTGGAAAAACAGGCCATTCTCCAATGAACGGCTTCACAAAGTGTAATTTGTTGTTAATTTGAAGATTCCACGATTCCTGCCATGTCTGATGAATGAGCATTAAAATATGACGTCGAATGTCCTCAAAAGGGACTGCGAGCTGCAGCGGATTCATTGCCGAAAGTGCAGCCGAGTCCGCTTGTTCATTTCCTTAAATACCTACATGACTAGGTATCCAGCAGAATTTTATATCATAACCCCTGCTATAAAGCTGACAAATAATATTAGCAATTTCAACCACGATAGGATGACTTCTATCGTCCAGATGTACCAATGTTTCCAGGACGCTCCTGCTGTCAGTATATACAACGAACTTTCGAGAACTGGATTTCTCGACTAATTTCAGGGCACAGTAGATAGCGACTGCTTCCGCAGTGTAGACACTGCAGGAAGAGTCGAGCCGGTAACTGTGCCTGATGTCCTTTGAAACGACACCACAGCCGACGTATCCAGTTCCTTTCGATCCATCCGTGTATATAGAAATATAATCCTCATACTGACAGCGGTGGAAGGCAAAGATCCTCTGGAGAACAATGGGACATGTGGTGCTCTTGCTGTAAGAAGCAAAGGGGTTATGGAAAGTAAATCTTGGCACATTCCAAGGTGGAAATTTAAGAAAATTTCTTTGTTGAATACCCAAGTCATGTAGGCTGAGTTCCTCGATGATGTCTTTCACCCTTTCAGAAAAAGGACGGATGAAAGAAGGACGAGTACTGTATAATCTCATTAAAGACGGGCTGATACTAATGGTCTGTAATGGGTGAGATGGGAGAGATGACATTTTGAAATGATAATAGAGCGACAGTTTCAGGCGCCGCGAAGCCAAAGGCAGCTGGTTACAGAGGACATAGAGACTCTGCACAGGTGACGTTCGAAACGCACCACAGCAGATTCTCAGAGCATTATGGTGGACTGGGTCAAGCTTCCGCAAGGTAGTTTTGCAAGCAGATCCGTAGATGATGCATCCGTAGTCGATCCGAGACAGAATCACCGACTGATACACTTGGAGTAGAGAAATTCGATCCGCTCCCCAAGAGGTGTTGGATAACACCTTCAAGATGTTGAGGGATTTCTCACACTTCTTCCGCAGATGTAAAATGTGCGGAAAGAAAGTGAGTTTGCGGTCGAAAATTACTCCGAGGAAGCGGACGTCAGGGACGACAGGAATAGACGTATCACGGATGCGAATGTCAGGATCGGGATGGAGGCCCCGTTTCCTACAAAAATGCACGCAACTACTCTTACTGGGAGAAATACTATGCCCATTAGCAACACACCATGTAACCAGGTTATTGACTGCGGTCTGAAGTCGTCGCTCAATGATACGCATTGACGATCCTTCGCAGGAAATCTGCAGATCGTCAACGTATAACGAACCGTGAACAGATGGCTGAAGTTTTGAAAGAATAGGAGACAGATGACAAATAAAAAGAGTGGGGCTCAAAATGCTCCCCTGAGGAACTCCTTCAAATTGAATAAAAGATGAAGATAAAATATTACCAACCCGTACTTTAAAAGATCTAAACGATAAAAACATTTTAATAAAAAGAGGTAAATTGCCTCTCAGACCATAATCGTAAAGAGTGCGCAGAATCCCATAGCGCCACGTACGGTCATATGCCTTTTCGATATCAAAGAAAATAGAAACCAAATGAAAGCAGAACGAATCTGACTTTCGAGTAGAAGGATGTTATCTACTGTGGATTTTCCTTTACGGAAGCCACTCTGAAACGGAGGAATGCATTGATCTTTTTCCATCTGATAAACGAGACGAGCATTGACCATACGTTCTAGCGTCTTACACAGGCAACTCGTCAGAGCGATAGGTCTATAGTGGAGAGGGTTCTTTGGATCCTTACCAGGCTTCAGAATAGGAATAACGATTGCTTCCTGCCACTGGCTAGGAAACACATGCTCCCTCCATATTCGGTTGAATAGGTACAGGAGACTGACAAGTGAATCCTCGCTGAAGTGGCGAAGCATATCGTATGTTATACCATCAGAGCCTGGACTGGTATTGTGAGCCAAGGACAGAGCCTTTCTCAATTCCCACATGTCAAAGTCACAGTTGTAAGGGATTGGTTGCCGACACCTGAAGTTCATAGGTGTCTGCTCAGAACGATTCTTAGTCGCTAAAAATGTAGCGCTGTAAGAATCGAGCTTGACACACTAGCAAAAGAGTGGCCAATGACATTGGCCACTTCGACAGGTGAAGAATGCACAGCATTTGCAGTTTCCAGTATCGGGATGGAAAATTCCTGATACAGGGAGTTTGCAGCTTTTACCTTTCTCCATAACTGTTGACTTGTGGTAGACGATGTGATGGAAGAGACATACCTTATCCAAGATTCTCTCTGGCTATGTCGCCTTACTCTGCGAGCAATCGCCCTTGCCCTTTTAAAGGCTATGAGATTTTCAATTGTGGGATATCGTCTGAAGATACCCCACAATTTCCTTTGTTCCCGGTAGGAGGATTGACATTCCTTATTCCACCATGGTTTACTCATCTTCCTCTGTGATGTTCCACTCTTCGGTATCGCTGCATTAGCAGCGTTCACGATAGAGGTAGTGACATTTCGGACAGAGCTAATAATATCCTGATCTTGAACCATTGTACCGGTAATAACCGCTAACCGTGTGAATAAATCCCAATCTGCCCGGTTGAAGCGGTAAGTGGGGGGACGTAATCGCACCCCACTACCAGGAACCTGGGAGATCAGGAGAGGGAAATTATCACTATTATAGAGATCATTAAGAACCTCTAAATTCAGCTACGGTAGCAGTGTCGGTGAACAAATGGCTAGATCACGGGAATGAAATGTCCTAATGGGAGCATGGAAATACGTCTTCTCGTCGGTGTTCAGCAGACAGAGACTGTGATCAGAGATCAATCGCTCGATCTGCCGACCGCGAGAATTTGTACCATCATACCCCCACTGAGGGCTGTGTCCATTAAAGTCACCTAGCAGAAGGAAGGGAGCTGGTAACTGTTCGACTAGTCGGTCTAAATCCATTTGTGACACAACATCGTTAGGTGGCAGATAAATGCAGCAGACTGTGATTAATGTGCGAGTATGAATTCGCACAGCCACAGCCTGCAACGATGTGGTCAGTGTAACGACGTTATGAGGATAGTTCTGGGATGCCAGAATGCAAACACCTCCAGAAGAAGGTGATGCGACATCAACATCCCGTCGTACACAATGATATCCACGCACACGGGTTGTCATATTACTCTTCAGAAAAGTCTCCTGAAGAGCAATGCAGACAGGTTGGTGCGTAGATAGTATGGATTTGAGATCCTCTAGTCTGGGTCGTAAACCACGGCAGTTCCAGGAAACAAAAGCCATTAATTGGGCGCACTGGAAGTGGAAGGTCCCGTTTCCAGGACCCCCATGGAGTCATAATCTTCGGGCGATGGGTGTAATATTACCGCATCTCCGTCAATGACTCTAGTTTTTTTGCGAGGAACGCTGTTCTTCGCATTAAATTTTAGTTTTTGCCTCTGCAAAGCCTTTGACCTGGCCAATGGCCTAGTCTGATTAGCCTTAGCAGAGGAAGGGGTTTTAAGAATATTAATTTATTTCGTTTGCTGTGGGGTATTAACCTTTGTAGAGGTAGGGGTTTTAAAAACATTTACTTTTTTCTTTTGTTGTGGAGTCTTAGTGATTTGTTGAGTGGTAGTAAGAGGTTCGAGAAATTGAGTAGCTTTAGAAGCTTTCATTGTTTGGGTGGCCGTAGCATAGCTTTTTCCATGCACAGGAGTACGGGAAGCGGCTATACGTCAAGCCTCTGGATATTGGACATTTTGCAGCGTTTTGACAGTCGTGATCTCTTTCTCTTCTGCCCATTGAGGGCAAGAGCGAGAATATGCAGGGTGTTTGCCCTGACAATTGACGCACTTCTCTGCAGCGTTACAGGAAGCACTGTCATGTCCTGTTGCTGTGCAGCGAGCGCAAGTCAATTGTCCCCTGCATGCATTCTTGGAATGTCCAAAACGCTGGCAATTGAAACATCTCAGAGGGTTCGGTATGTATGGTTGGACAGGGAGTCTTAGATATGCGGCCTGAACAGTCTGTGGCAGGGTAGGTGTCGAAAAGGTCAAGATAAGATGCTTAGTATTAAGCACCTTACCATCTCTCCTAATCGAAATCCTCCGTACCCCACAAACTTGCTGGTCCTGCATATTCTCTAAAATCACCTGTTCCGACACATTTGCTAAGTACAGAGAAGATACTACGCCACGAGAGTAATTTAAATTGCTATGAGGTGAAGTGGTCACAGGATAAGGACCTAAAGACTTCATCCTCATTGCAAGTTCTGCTTGGGTGTCACTGCTGACTTCCATCAATAAATCACCGGAACGTAATTTTTTTAAATTTTTAACTGTCCCTATCATTCCTTGAATGGCCTTTTGTATCAAAAAGGGTGAAATATTTAAGAAGGAATCCTCTACTCTTTTTATTACAAAAAAACGCAACGTTTTTAAGTTCGATGTTACCCCTATACTAATGTCAGGTAAAGTTTTTAGTTCATTTTAAATAGCTTCGTGCTTTTCAACGCGTTCCGCCCATGATACATTTGAAGCATTTTTAGCCTTGGGAGCCAAAATCTCATTATCTTTTGTTGTCACCATATTTGCCTTAAAAAGAGAAAAAAATCACGGAAAGACTTCTAGTTCGATGGGTCCCCGCCAGACCCATCTCCCCACCCTTTCCTAACGTGGAAACGAGTAACCTCCGGAGAGATTCGTTCCAGCCGGACAATGTGAACTGCCCCATTACGTGCCCAGGCAGAGGCACAGGTCCAAGGCCGAAGCCGAGGAGGATTTCTCGCAATGGGAGGGAGGTCACACCATCCAGCCACACGCAACCAAGGCTCTCCCTCTGGGAACATTTTATACGATGACGTTCCGAAATTGTAACCGACGGCGCACGCAACTCCTCTCCTCGCACACCCTTCCCTAACCAGGACCTTTTCCAATCACGCCCATGCGGTCTCCCACTAGGTACCTCCGCATGAGGGGTACTGGGGCCCCGTATTGCCAGAGCTAGGCATGCAGGAAATCGGCATTGATACGCCGTCGGCCTTTTAGTGTTTTAGTAGAGACACCACAAATATTTTTTTTTTATTTTTAAATATTTTTATTTATTTTTTTTAACACAAGAGTTTACACAATCACTAATGAGAAATAAAATTAAGTTAGTTTAAACTGTTTTCCGCCCGATATCACGAAATATCAAGCGGAAAACCCCCCAAAGCAAAACACATGACGGGGAAAAAAAGAGGGGGGAGAAGAAGAAAAAAAAAGTTCACTGAGGTACCTCGGGGTTGTGAAGCCCGGTACTCACCTCAGGTAGATGAGCCCCCTGAGGGGACCTCAGTCAAGTGACGAGGACGACATTTGAGCTGGCATCTCCCTATCCATACTTCTACATCACGCGAACAGGAGGACTTTGAGCCACGGCAGATTTAACGTGCATCTGCCCTGGCTGCACGACATCAGGGCTCAAACCCACGTCTCGACGATGGAGAGAGAAAATAGAAACACAAAATTCTTAATCAACATGGACAACTACCATCAAACCATTAGTGTGCAACATTCCTGAGGTTACCTACAGTTCCACCAGAATCACAGAAATCAAGAACTACACCTAACAAACTCGACAAAAATATTTCGAACGCAGATGCAACTAATCCCGACATTTCTAGCCCCGAGAGGGCGCCACGTGCCGACTACAGCAGCAAGTAATGACTTCACTTTCCAGTGATAAAATCCACTATCGACATAAACTCAGAAGAAAAAGAAGACTCAAAATTGAAAATAATAAAAATCAAATTAATAATCTGTTCAAAGCAATAGAGGTACTAAACACCCTTTTAAAAAATCATTAATACTAAAAAGTCCATCTAAAAAATCAATAGAAGTTTTAGTCCTTATAAAATCCCATGAATCACAAGAAAAAGCGAAATCAGAAAACCCAAAAAATACAAACTAAAGCTTTCATTGAAGTACTTCTTGAGAAAGAAAATGAAATAGGAATCCAACATTAAATGAGAAAAATTTTTTGCTAGTAAATTATCCGAACAATATTTCAAATTCAAGAAACTACATTCAAAATTATTGCTCCATATAACTTTTGACCCCCTGATCATCTGTCCAATTAATGTGTTCTTTTGCCCAATGTCGTCTTTTTTTTTTGCACTGCTGTAAATTGAGATAAGGCTTTTTTTTCATAGAATTATACCTCTTAGTCCAGCATCTTTTCATTTTCTCCTGATTGTTCTTGAACTGACAGAAACAACAGCATTATTCAGATAACTTCTGATGGCCATTGATGACATTCTTCTATCTTGAAGACATTGTCTTTCTATTCATCTGTCATCAACAGATGTGGAGGAACTTTTTCGGTCTTTTCCTGCTTTGTTTTTTTATTGAATTTGTCTAATGATATCATAAACAAAACCTTCGGACTCCAGATATAGTCACTGAACCACCCACCCGTCTTGCAATTTTAGCATAGGAAAGACCACTTTTTCGTAAGACAATAAACTTGCATCTCTTTCTAGGTGCCCAATCTACTCTGATTTGATGTCATTTCTTGATTAAATATTAAAATTTTTTACTGCAATTCCTACTTATAATTTGATTACATATGAAACAGTCTTTCTTCTATGGAAGAAAGCATAATAATGACTTGTTCTGATTGTAAACATGATGCCAGCTTCTGCTGGCAGTGATTGTTTCCCAGTTACATTTGATTGGTTCCCAAAATAAGAAAGTGATTTGCAAGGAAAGTTAGACATTACAAACCACTTCTTAAAACTGTGTTTGTTTTTCAGATTAAAGTATGTATCACTTTCTTTGTGTAGCAAATATTTGAATTTTGTTTTTTGCATTACGAGATATATTAAATTTCCTTTAAAATGAATTTTGTGAAATGCAACATTTTCCATATGCATACAAAGTTATAAAAACATAAAAATTTCCAAAAGTGTCCACAATTTTGGCCACCACTACACATAGTGACTTTCACAAAGCCTCACACAGGTGAAACATTGAAATTTAACTTATATAATTTATTTTCTAATAAAAAAAATGAATGTTTACAAAACCATAACTTGAAACTTGAAGTGAAACATAAACCTGTAAATTGTTGCTAAAAGTGACTTGTAAAGATTTTGGTTGATAACAAAAATATAAATGATTGATTCATAATACACATTAGACCTGAGATAAAACTGTATGTGATGGATTTTTAAAATAATATTTTCAGCAATCAGCATTCAAAAGACTAAACAAATTCAAAATGAAACCAGGTTACAAACTAACTGATCGTAACAAAAACTAAAATAGATTACACTATAATATACATAAAATTCAATCAGAATTTGTTTAGACATACGGAATATAAAATATATTTTTATCTTTTATTACATTTATGTGCACCCAAATATTACCATATGTACAGTGGCTCAAACAATTGAGGATACACCTTCACTTGATAAATCCAACTTTAAACAAAAATAACAAAAAAACTAGAATAGAAGACGTATTTTTACTTTTACACGTAATAAAAGGGTTAATTTACAGTAAAAATAAAGAAAATCAACAAAAAAATATCTAAAATTAAAAGTTTCACAAATATTTGAAGTAAACATAGGCAAATCTTTACCTCAAAAAATTAAGGATACACCAATGAAATGTTTTCGATATATTACATGCATAGACAGTATCAGTATTTTGTTGCATGTCCTTTGGCTTTTATAATGTCCTCCAAATGTCTTGGTACCGATTCGACCAATTGTTTTGTGGTATCTGGAGATATTTTATCCCATTCTTCTTGTAACACTTGCTTTAAATGGGCTTTGTTTCTAATCTGGTGTTTTTGGACCACTGCTTCTAGTGTGGCCCACAAATTTTCTATGACATTGATGTCAGGGGACTGTGGCGGTGTGTGCAATTGCTGTTTACAATGAAAAAGACACCACATTTTGACATTACGTGCCGTGTGTTTGGGGTCGTTGTCGTGATGAAATATAAAATTTCCATCTAAACCCAATTTTTGTGCACTTTCTTTAAGATTGTTGCGGAGTATGTCTATATAAAGCTTATGATCCATTATACAATCTATAATAACTAAATTTCCTACCCCATTTGCAGCCATACCACCCCAAACCATGACGGAGCCACCACCATGTTTAACTGTAGGACGAAAATTTTTTGGATCCAAAGCGGTGTTCGGCTTTTTCCAAACGGTGTGACGACCATCGCTTCCAAAAATGTTAAATTTACTTTCATCACTAAATATAACTTTCTTCCAAAAGTTTTCTGTCTTCAACTGATGAGTTTTTGCAAACTCCAAACGCTTTTTCTGATTTTGTAAGCTTATGAAAGGTTTCTTTCTAGCTACTCGACTGCTATATCCAGCATGTCTAATCACATTTCTCACAGTTTCAGCACTTACACTTCTGCAGATTATTCGAGAAGTTTCTGCAGCTAGTTTGACTGCACTCAGTTTAGGATTAATCTTGATATCTTTTAAAATTTTCCTTTTAGCTACATCACTCAGAATACTTTTCTTTCCTCTTCCACTCTTATTTTGAATTAATCCATTGCGTTTAAATTTCCCAATGATTTTCTGGACACATGAGTGACTTCTACCGACAATTTCAGCTATTTCACGATAAGATTTTCCCTTCTTAAAGAACCTTAATATAAATTTTCTTACATCAATACTAGTCTCTTTCCGAGGAGCCATTTTCCATTTAAAATTACAGCTTTATATTCTCATAACCAACTTCAAAAGACAGAAATAACAGTTGAAAAAGTTTAGGATAAAATTTCCCAAACTTTAGTAGCAAGCAAAAAGAAATCAAGTGGTAGTTAAACAAAAATTTCATTTGTGTATCCTCAATTTTTTGAGGTAAAAATCTGCTTATGTTTATTTGAAATGCCTCTAAAAGGTTTTATTTTAGAATTTTGTCGTTGATTTTTCTTTATTTTTACTGTTAATTAAACCTTTTGTTATGTCTAAGAATAAAAATTCGTTTGCACTTCTGGTTAAGGTGTTATTTTGATTGAAAGTTGGATTTATCAAGTAAAAGTAAGGTGAATCCTCAATTGTTTGTGCCACTGTATAACAGAATTTTACGACATAAGCAAAAAAAAAAATTTAAAAGCATGCAAAATTTCTTAATGCACATTGAATTTATTGATAATTCATTATTTATCAGGGGAGAAAAATAACATTATAGCATGTATATGTTAAACATTTTAGAATAAAAAAAAATTAATATTTGCACTATAAATGAATTCTATCCTTTCATGGTACAACAAAATGTAAACTTCAATTTACCAAACAACAAATATTAAATAAGCATTTCTTATGTTCCTTTAAGCGGCAACATTTAAGTAATAATTTAAGTCAAAAATTTTTCAACACCCAGAAAAGAAACTAATTTGGTCATTAATAGATAGTTCATTAATATAATACTTAACATTTTACAGTTATGTTATTATGCTGAATTCAACTTTTAAAAATATCAATTATGCTAAAATGTATCCATTCAATAAAATATTTATTTTATAAAATAATTTTTAATATAATAAAAAGAGAAAAGAAAACAAATTCAATAGATAATAAAAAAAAGTTCAAATGAAACAAACAAGAAATTTTAGAGTTCCAAATAAATATTTTAATGCAATACATTCTGAATGAAAAGATGAATTAATGAATAAAACAAAGTCATTTAAAATAAATCCAGCAATACACATTTTTCACTATGCAAACTTCCATTGAAAATTATACAAGTTACTGAAAGGAATAGATTTAAGGATTTTTTAGAAAAAATAAACATACAAAAGAATTATCATAAAAAGTAATATACTCCTACAATTGTGGTCTGTGAAAATCAAAATTTCTGTGCATTATTTAAATTAAAATTTTAGAATGATTTTTCAACATAAAAATTAACAAAGAATTATTTTACAAAAATTTCATAGATATACCAGGTGTGCCAAAAAGAACTGTAAAATTTCAAAAATTTACTTTATTAAAAAAAAAATAAGCTGACAGCAAAACTAGCAGCAACAATTGATAAAACAACTTGAAAAGTTTTTCCTACTACCTTAGTAAGTTCCACATGGGATCTTTTCCTAGCATGAGTAATATCAAGACGATACTCAGTTCACTCCACGAATGTTTCAGCATGCTAACTTCAACAGTAGCTATAAGTGTTTAGATTCTTAGTTTCAATTCCCCAAGACTGTTAATTAGCACATATCATCTTTTACACAACCACAAAAGAAAAAGTCTAATAGAATGGCTCAATCTCTATAAAAAGTGGATATGAGAAACTTGATTTTGAAAAATGATTATATTGCTCCATATGATTTGTTTCTACTTCGATAAACATAAAACTAATAAAGCAGAAATTTTGGAAGAAAAAGACAAATTATTTAATAAAATGAATTAATATTTTTTTTATTTAGATATAAATGCAAGTTGACTATAAAATCCATCAATATATTATATTTTTATACATATAACAATAGAATAGAAGCAATTAAAACAATAGAAAAGGTATGCAATCAAACAGAATGCATTTTAACAATACTTAAAATAATGAATCATTATTGTAATATCAGTAAAATCCTATTTTATAGGAGGTGCTGGGTAAGATTTTATAAATGATGGTGAGTGTGATTATGTGTTTGACGATAATGAGTGCCAGAGATGAAATTTGAAAGTAGAAGGTATTTTCACCAAAATGAAAAACATATAGCAAGCATTTCAGGCTTGAAAAAAAAAATTGCATAAATACTTAAAAAAAAAGTAAAAGAAAGAGGGACACTGAGGGAAAAAACAGCATAAAGCATGATTAAAATAACACGATAAAAACAAGGTTTAAAATTCAAAAGTTATAACAGATAACAAAATTGCATAAACACTTCAGATAAAAATAACCACAAAAATTTAATAATAAATTTGTAAATTGAAAGACTGTTCTTTATAAAATTTTACCATCATATTAAGATTTGTTTGTAATTTTTCAAACAAGATTCCATGTCAGATATTTATTCTTCGGTACATGTTTGATGAAGCATCAGAGCCAAAACTCCCCCACGATTTGCCATTTGTTGACGTATGCTACGTTCTTGCTCAATCAAATCATCCAATTTGAATAAAAGACGCATTTTATCCGAGTCAATTTCAGCTCTTCGGAATTTTTCCCATTGATAATGTTTAACACATCTTTTCTTCAAAACACGACAAAATTCCCCAGTTGTTTCAAAAACCCCATTGACCAAAGGACAACCACACACCTCATCATCAGACACTTTTGGTTCTTTTGAGTGTTCTGGACACAGAATTTTAAGGCGTTTACAATACGTTCTCTGGTGTGGATTATAAAAATCACAAAAAATATTAGTTCCTTCAATATTTGTCTGATAAAATGAGCCAAAAGATGTCTGACTTTCATACTTGTTAAAACACTTTTCCATATGTTTTAAAGCATTTTTAGCCCCAATTTCATGGCCACAGGTTACACAATACATACTTATTTCAGATTCTTCAGTTTCCCCATCTAAATTATCTTGATCTGTGGCAATCAGACTACTTTTAGCCTTCTCTATAATTCTATCAAGAGCTTCTTGCTTTTTATTGAGTTCAGACAGTCGATCTTTCGCTTCTTGCTGTTCTCTACGAATTTTTTCTAGAGACTTCCGATTGTTCTCATCAGCTACACAGATAGTCTTCTGCCACTCTCGTATTCTACGTGGCAGTATTTCATATATTCGACACATTGCCAGTTTCATCCCACACTCATCAGAACAGTATTTTGAGTGAGGACGAGCTTGATAAATGCAATCAGGACCAAAGCACTGTCCTAGTGCTTCAGAATCCTTTTTGTTATGACTTTTCTCTTTTTCACTGTGTTTTTTCCTATGTTCTACTTTACCCCTGTATTTGTTAGTTTGCTTACTGGATCTGCGTTTATGTCGAGAACCTCTAGATAGATGACTCCTTTTATTATATGGAGCATAATCAGCATCTTTATCATCATCTTCTTCCTCATCTGAATTTTTTAAACCAGGACTTGGAACATCAGCTGGTATAAGTAAATGTTCATTATCTTCAGTATCTTCGCTTTGAGAACCAGGAAAGATATCTTTTGGCTTTTTCCCTAAGTTCAGTCCAAAATTCATACACTGCCGTTGTCGACATTTTTGCCTTATTTTGTTGGGACCCCCAAATTTCCGCATGTCTTTGCAAAAATCACACCGACCACAGTCTTCTGTTCTATAACAAGCAACACATTCACCACATCGTCTGGCAGATTTTCCTTTTCGCTCATCTTCGAATGACACACTCAGTCGTTTGGGTTCAACTTCATGCTTTTCGGCGAACTTTTTCTTTTCTACTTTTTCCTTTTTATCTTTAAATTGAATTTCTAGTGAAGGATGCTTTTCTCTGCACATCAAACAAAAGAACTTCTTGATATTTTTAGCATATTCTTCAGTTATACTTATACAGTCACCATGATACCATTCGTTGCAATAATCACAGCCTATCATGAATCTATTGGTTTCTTTTGTTTGACAAATACAGTACTTTATCTCATCGTCATCTTCGCTCTCGGATAAATTTTTTGCAGGAGGTTTGTAATAACTATGCATCTCTTGATTAGAAATGTCCATACTATCTTCAAGAAGAGAATCACTCATTTTCAAAGTCAACTTTGTTTAATTTATCACACAAAAGTCTGAAGAATTTTTTATAAACTTTCAAATGCATTTTTTCCAGTATAGTTAATATTAAACTTGATGCTTTAAAATTCTTGAGATAAAAAGTTGCAACTATAAAGGAAATACTTCCAACTAATTTTTAAGATATGATTCAATTTTCCTTGACTGAATGTTTGGTTTATTGTACACCGAGCAGCAAAGTCTATTTCCCCCTTAATTTAAGTGGCTAACATAACTTTCATGTTGTTGTTGTTGATCGTTTGATTGATTGGTTTTTCTCGAACACCGAGCAACAGAGGTTATTTACCTAGCAACCAGAATATTACGGTACTCGCTAAAGAGAGGGCGATTGCTCGCGAGGACAAGAGGGGAAAGCAACGAGGGAATAGCAGTTTACAGGGTTGCATAGCCAAACATTTCTCTCGCCAAAATCGGCGACTCTTTTGAATACGATGCCAAATACTTCATTTCTTCTCTGGTTGCGAACCGCACCGAAAGCTTGGATACTTATTATTGCGGATATTGGATTACTCGCAAAAATTAGCACTTTTTTTTATCATAAATATAAATACATGTTCCAGGCATATATCGAATAAATAATTAATAAATGTTTGTATTTTTAATTAAATGCTGGCAATGTTAAGTAATACGATTTAGAACCAAAAGCGTTAAAAAAGTAATAATATAGAAAGCTTGTTTATGTAGTAAATGTTTGTTTCTTACAAAACACGAAGTTCAATTATTTAATTTTAAATCTACTGTTAATAAATATTTAAAGATATTCTTTATTTTTAATCTATAACTTGTTTTGATCATTACTGTATCGGACATGTGATAGTTTTGAGGATAGCTATCAAACTAATAAATTTCCTTTCATAAGGAATAAGTAAAATATTGGATTTGAGAAACGTTAACCATTGTTTTCGCTTCTTTTTTAATTATTGTGATTCATGTTGAATTTTTTTTTAAATTTATTTATATTTTATGGCTAATATGAATAATTCTGAATAATAAAAAATATGCTCCACAGATCGATTGAAAATACGCATTATAAAAGGTAGTATAGGTTATTTTTTTTTTTTTGTAATAAATTTCCAAATGTTTGAAAATGAAATGCATCTTGTACTCGAATCCTAGGTCAGATAATGAATTTTAGCCACTTTCTAATTATACATGCAGTTAAATGTCTTTTTTTCCACTCAATTCGTTATTAACATTAAGTTAATTTGCAAAAAAACAAAAAAGATTCTTTCAAATCTATATCACTTATGTAAGTGTGATTATTATTGTTTTTTACATGCATATTCTTACTTTTTTTTTCTCTATAAGTGAGTCATATTTGTTTTTGTAAAGTAAATCACACAGTTATATTTCATCAGTTCGTAATCTTAAATGTTAATTCAAGATTTAATGCAATATATAAGATTTTATAAATGGATTTAATTACGTATTGCCAGTATTATAGTTTTTGATTATTTGAAATAAAAAACTGAGTTATACCTATTGTTAAACAAGTCCTTTTTCTTTAAAGCTGAAAAATTCACAAATTAAAATGGTAAGAACTGCAGCTTCTGCCTTATTGTTAATTTTATACAGGAAATATATGAATTACAGAATTTAACAAAAGTTTTTTAACCGTAAAATATTTTAAATGGAAAGAAAGCTTTTATTAATATAAAGGAAACAATAATTTATATAATCTCAATGAACATGAATATTCTCATACTGATGCATATATACCTTAAAATAAAAAGCACCTTTTCAAGGTGCTTTGTTTTGTATTTTACTTGAAAAGAAAATTAATAGCTTTTTTTGTTGTTGTTGTTGAGCAGTGTGTAATTTCTTTTTGGATAGCTATCAAATCAAAAACAAATAATGCTCGAGTCAAATTATACGACCTGATTTTTTAAAGCGATTTCTGTTCATTATTTATATATATCAAAAGAAACTATATTGAAATGTTTTATGGGTAACGGTAACGGCTAAAATTACGAGGTACCTATTTTAAAAATTAAAAACTTACCCTCTCATCATAATTTATAATTAAAGAGCATAATTAGTTAAAGTTTATCAGAATTGTAAAAAGCTATCATAATTAGGATCAAGGCAACAAACGCCTGGGCGTTCGGCTGAGTGAGGAACTGCCGAAACAGAGTTGGAAAGTAAAGTTACGAAAGCGCGCATTGCTTTTGGATGCTGTAGCCGTAAGCTAAGAAGCATTTATAGCAATAAGCGGAGAGTAGATTAAGGGGTGGGACATCAGTTCGAAGACGAAAGCGACTTCGAGAAAGATGTTGTCCGCGGGATTTTGAGAGGTTATAAAAAGAAAAATTAAACTATTGAATTAAAATGAATTAAAAAGAAATGCCGGTCCGAAACCAATTTAAAGGAAAATTTAGCTATTTAAAATTAAGGGAGATTTTAAACGCGAGGAGAATGAGTCGAAAAGTAAGAATTGAGCAATTTACTATGCTCCAATAGCAACGCCTGGTAGAGAAAACAGTTATTACCTTAGAAAGGTGATGATTTTAGTTGTTTACAATTGGAAAAGTGTTTAAATTTTCAAGTTTTCGAAAAATTAAAAATTTTGAAAGTGATCGACAGTATTACGCGAGGTCCATTTTGACCATGGGACATTGCCACTTATCGATGTGAAGTCCTGAATTTTGAAAATTAAGCAGGATTTCACTAATGAATTGCTTTAATGCGCTCGCAGTCTTTTTAGGACTGGAAAGTGAACATAGGAGTGTTCGAGCGCTGCTCTGGGTCTTTTCTGCGAAGATGCAATGCTTGCATCATACGCAGGGAGCTGTTGAAGCGATTCATTAGGTATTTGAGGGATCCTATTAAAGAAATTAAAAGATTGTTTTTTGATGAACTCTAGAATTGGTTCAATTTTAAGGTCGTTATGCAGGACTTCGTTCCGAACAAACCAGGGAGCATTTAACATTTTCCTAAGGTGGATGTTTTGAAAGACGTGCAGTCGTTTCAGATGGGTGGTCGCCGCAGACGCCCAAATAGGCGACGCATACAACATGATTGGTCTTAAGATCGACTTGTAGAGCAAAATTTTGTGCCTGATCGCCAGCTTGCTCTTACGAGAAATCAAGCGTGTGAGCAATCTGCTCATTCCGATAGCCTTTTGATAGGTTTTTCGGATATGGTGGGAAAATGTTAATTTTGCGTCTAAAACCAACCCTAGGTACTTGTATTCAGTAACCCAGGGGACAGGTTGATCGAAAATGGTGACTGCTGGCAAATTGCCAATGCACCGTTTTTTCGTAAAGAGGAGGCAAGCGCTTTTGGATGCATTAACTTTAATTTTCCAGTTAATGAGCCAGAGCTGTAAACGAGATATGTACCTCTGCAATTTTTCAATAATTTTCCGATTGCAGATGTCTTGGGACATAATGGCAGTGTCATCGGCGTACATCGCCAAATGAATGTTGGAAGCCTTCGGGATGTCATTTACGTACAAAGAAAAAATTCTTGGACTTAAAATCGATCCCTGGGGGACTCCACTTAGGATTGGACGGGGGGAGGAGACTGCATTTTCAACTCGAACCCGAAAACTACGAGAGTCAAGGAACGAGTGAATAATTTTGATAAGTTGGTCCGAAATTCCAAGTCGCATCATCTTGGAAATAAGCCCATCGTGCCAAATTTTATCAAAAGCTTTGGCAATATCTATAAAAAGCATACCCGTGGCCTTATTATTAGAAAAGCCGTGCTGGACCGTCTCAGTAACTCTAAGTAACTGTGTTACTGTAGAGCACTTTGGAACAAAACCATGCTGCTCTGGAATAACAATATTCCTGGAATTGCAGAACTGGTCCAGGCGATTCAAAATAACAAATTCGTATGCTTTGCTCAGCGAGCTGAGTAACGATATGGGGCGATAATTTTGAGGTTTAGAATCATCCGAATCAGACTTGAGAATGGGGACCACCACGGCGATCTTCCAAGCCTTAGGGAAGTAGCAGTTTTCCATAAGAAAATTAAAGAGCAGCGTGAATAAGAAAATAAATTTAAGAGGTAGGTTTTTAAGGATGCGGTTTGAAATTAAATCCAATCCCGGAGCCTTTTTAATTTTGGTTTTATGAATAAAGTCCAAAATTTCGCTAGCCTGGACTGGTTCCAGGTCTAGGCATGTGGGGGAGGCCAAAAACCTTTGGACTTCAAGTTTAGTGTGAGCTGAGAATCTGTGATTCTCGTCTTCATTTGGTTCGAATTGTTTTTGAAGGCTATCAGCTATAACTTCCGCCTTTTCAATAGGAGCTACAGCAACACTGCCAAGGGCACCCTTCAGGGGCGGAATGGTGTGAAAAGGCTTTTTGAGTCGGGAGGTTTCCCTCCAAAGGGTGTTTGAGTCAGGCGAGAGGCCTTCAATGTGTTTTCCCCATCTGGATTGGGAAAAGTGTTGAATATCTCGTTTGATCTCATTACTGAGTGCACGGAGTTCAGATTTAAGAGCCGGATTCCTACATCTTTGCCAGACTCTCCGTACATAATTTTTGTGACGAATTTTATTTCTGATCTCAATAGGGAGTCTCAGAGGAGGAGGTTTAAATTTTGGTTTTGAGGATGTCACAAGTGCCTCAGAAATAATTTCACCAATTTTGTCGATAGATTTTTCAATATCTTCATTGCTGGAGGTTTCAGGAATGGGGAGGGGTTTTGAATTTAAAATAAATTTAAAATTCTCCCAATTGGTAGAGAGTTGCTCTGGTAATTTCAAAAATGCAGAGTTTGTTTTAAGAGTCAAAATGACCGGTAAATGATCTGAACTCAGATCATTAATGACTCTTATATCATAATTGAAGGGAATATTTTTGAGGATTGCAAGATCAATAATAGAATCCCTAGCCCCCGGCCGGGACCTAGGGTTTATGTGCGTAGGGGTGTACGGTGCAACAACCCTAGCACCAGGAGTTCTGCTTATAACATTTTTGAGTTTTTGGCCAAAAGTGTTTGATCTTGAATCATGCCAGTCTTTATGACGAGCATTCATGTCTCCAGCAATGATTACGTTTTGACCAGAATTGAGAAGTTTAATGAATCCTCCTCTGGAAAATGGCATCTATTTAATGGGGTACAGCGAATATAAGCAGAAATTATTCGCAGTGGTGGATAATTATTAATTTTGATTTCGATAGCAGTTGCATCTATATACTGTAACCTCGGCAAGAGGACTCTGCAATGTTCATAATTATTTTTACAGTATAAAGCGGTGCCTCCGTCGATACGAAGAGTTAAAGTTATTCTATCGTCTTTGTGAAGACGATAGTTGGCGATCTGGGGTTCGTGCCCCGGTTGGAGCTTTGTTTCTTGAACCAAACACAGATCAAAATTATGCTCTGTGACGAAGTCTCGGACTTCGTCAATCTTGGAACGCAAACCATTTGCGTTCCAGAACCCAAGAGAAATGTCTTGCACGTCATGATTGAATATTAATGTTGGGGAATAGCGCGATATGCGCGCCCATGTTTAAGAGCGACATAGGCTTCAAAAATAATACAAGCCTTGTCGTCGGCCCAGTGACCTGGCGGAGTGCAGGGAGATACTCCCTAAATGCCCGAACAAATAATTGCTCATCGACATTTGCGTCACTAGCAATAGATATTACGGCACGGAAAATTTCCCCAAAATTTCCAGTGCTAGGAGTAGCCGTAGGATTTGGAATAGGGGCAACATGCTCTGTAACCTGTCCGGTCAGAATTTGAGAATAAGAAATTTGGGGCGTGGCCTATCGATAACTCTCGATAGGACGCTGGTTCTTGGAAGAATTAACATTTTTTGTTTTAGGGTTAGAGTTTTTTAAATTTTTATTTTGATTTTTATTTAAATTTTTTGGGTTTGAGTTTTTACCCTTTGGGAATCGGGGGCACTGGCGCCAATTCGCCGCGTGATCCCCACCACAGTTTGCCCATCGCAGAGGAGTGTCAAAGTCATTTGGGCAATCTCGTGCCCTGTGCGCCCCAGCGCATTTGACACACTTGATAGGGAGGTGGCAAACCTCAGAGGAATGAAAAAAACCCTGACACCTCCAGCATTGAGAGGGGCGTTTATTTCCCCAGTAATTTTCAATGCTTATTTGAGTTCCGAACATTTCAGTAAAATTGTAAATTTGTTCGGCCTGTTGGTTGTTAATTAACTGAAAGTAAATCAGAGGCATTGGAGCCTTGGTTTGGAATTTTGTAAGGCGTGAAATTTTGTGTACTTGAAAGCCTTCGCTTTCAATTTCTTTTTTAATTTCCTCTAAATCTGTAGTAGATGGAAGGCCTCACAAAATTAATTTGAGAGGACGGTCTGATTTTAACATATATGATTTAAATTCCACACCTTCAGTGCGGAGAAACTTTGCCAATTTTCTGTATTCCGTCTCGTGGTTGACAGTGAGACGGAGGAAGCGGCCGCTGAGTTTGCTGTAAAGCGAAGGCGCTTCCAAACGTGCAAAGGAGAGGAGTTGCCTCCAATCTCCTTTAGGAGTGATGAAAAAAGATGGGATTTTTGTTTTGTTAGGAGTGGTGGTGGGGTTCACTGGTTCCCCAGCGTCCTTATCCTCACTAATTTCAGTAATCTCATCTCCTTTGGGTTCGTTAATATTACCATTCTTCACGGTAAGATGCTTGGAAGGAGCAGAAAAGCCATCTTCATCGGCAGAACGCTTCTTAGCGTTATATTTCTTTGATGCTCCGCCCTTAATTGGAGATTTAGGCTTGATTGGAGATTTGGGCTTAGCACCGCCCACTTCCGGTGGATTGGCTCCGCCCACTTCCGGAGAATTGACTGGAATATGGCTGCCATTATTCTTCGACGCCATTTTCTTCATTCTTTTTTCTTCTTTCTTCCTTGCAGCTTCTATAATTTTGTCCAGAATAGCTGCAGTAGCAGGTAGTTTGAAAAGCGGAACTTGAATTTTACTTTTGATGGTCGTAAGTTGAGCATATACTATGCCCAATTCTGCGTGCGCCTTCGAGAAGTCCGTTGGGTTTTGATACGATGCGGCGCTCAAACGCTTTGCCCATAAAGCGTAAAGGTCTCGTAATTGTATTAGTTTCCTAATACCTTCTGCATTTTTGACGAAGAAGTTGTTGATTTCGTCAGGTGAGGCTTCTGGGTCGAGGCGAACTGGAGTAACGATGTCTTCATCAGTTGCCGGAACTTCATTCGGATGATTTTCTTCAGTCGAATTCCCCGGAAGAGGTGTTAATTCCGTGGGAACGGCTTCACTAATTTCCATGGTCGAAGCCATGGCTAAACGCCAAGAGAAAAACTATACAAAATGCGCAATTTCCTTCAACACCAATGGTGAAAAAGGGAAAAAATAAAACTTTCAAAATAAGAGCTCAGGAACAGTCGTCTGCACTAGTCAGAGTCAGGAACCGGAATCCTTGAAATGTTTTATAAATTTCTACTATTCAAACAGCCTAAAGAAATTGAATGAATTAGGTTTTACTTTTTCGGAAGGCATTTCCGACAACATACAAAATAAAACTTGCGTCAAAATATTTCTTTGTAAAAATTACGGTAAGTATTTAACGTAAATTATAACAATATAAATAGTTAATATTGATGTATCTCATTCAATATGATCATCAGCATGATTAATTCGTCTTCATACACACTCAACTAAATTTTCAACTCGTATTTGAAAGGATATCACATCATTTATTTTATTTATTTATTTTGAAATCCCTTATTATATTCTGATGCGACATCCTTTAACTTTAAACAGTTGTTTATCGAAGCTCTAAAAGGCTCGGTTTTCGAGTAAAGTGAAGAGAGTCAAAATTTTTCTCTCTAAATACCCATACAGTAGTATTCTATTTTTACAGTTTTGTAATAAATGTCACTAGGTTAACTGTTTTTATGTTTAAAAATTTATGTTCTGTATTGTTCTCTTCGACAGAGACACTCGATAATTTTTTTAATCAAAATTAATAGTTCCCACAAGAAATGAAAAAAAAAAAAAAAAAATTGTATCACAACACATAACCGAAATTAAATTAATCAGTTGAATCTATGTAAACAAAAAAATTATGAAAATAATGAAATATTGTGCTACGGAATGCACGAAAATAACAAATTTAACCCTTAAAAATATCTGTTCTTTTCAAAATAATACATAGAGTTGTCTGGAACACTGACAAGCAATTCATGAAACAAAAGTCTTACCATTTACTGGAATTAATTTTAGAATTTTTATAAACAAGCATTTTATTAAAAATTATGTTACGTTGCTTTATTTAAGTTTAGGAAAATTTTGATCTTAACTTAGTTTACTGACAAATGTCACTTTTTTTTTTACAAAATTGACCAGAAAATATTAATTTCTTCATCTTGCTTTAATTAATAATTCAGAAAAGTTGGGAATATATCTGAAACAGTATTAGACTCGTCTTTATTTCGAAATTTCATTACATTCTAATTCTGATACATTAAATATTTATCAAAGCTATAATTAATACCGAAAACACTCTTTATCTAAGCACAAAAGCAATTTTTTTTAGTAATGCTCAAATAACAACACTCAAAATAAGTTTTTTTAATAAAATTAAAAGTTGTACTTGAATGAAGCGAGTCCTAGAAAAATCTAGTACATCATTTCATGTTCAATGGGTACTGAATTTACTCGAAAGTTCAAAATTTAGCAAAAAAAATCTTCAAAGTATGAATTGTTACACTTATTTAGCAGTTTATTTGTACCGATAATTCTAAAAATGAATAAATTATGCAGATACATGAATTTAATTTTTCGAGCTATTTACAGTACTTATTTGTATTCTTTTATAAAATGTAAAAAATCCTTTTTTAGGTATTTTTATATGATAACAATTTCTATATCAATGTTATAACTTCAGAATTGAAAAATTAAAATCGAATCTAATAATAATAATAATAATAATAATAATATATATATATATATATACTACATTGATGCATAAAAAATCATTCGAAGAAAAAAGAAATTTTTTGAGTGTACTTTCGTTGCATATTTTACTTCTAAAGTTCTAAGTATATTACATTTCCCGACTTTTTCATAATAGGGAATTTTTCGAAACTATAATACGCTACTCCTTTTTTAAAAATATTTTTAAATAACTATCTAAATACAAAAATCTAATTAAATTCATGATTAAACTTAAATGCATAATTATTAAAGTCATTTAAAATACAACTTAAAGCATGAAACATTAAAGTCGGCAAATAACTTTTTACAATAGATAGTTCGATGCAACATTTGAAAATATATTCGCTTCTTTTTCTTCGTTTCAGTTTCTAAAATAAAAAAAAAAAGTTAAATGAAATATTACAATCAATATCTCCTCATGCCTATAAATTTTTAAGAAATTCAGGATAGCTCAATATTCCACATCCCAGAACTTCACAAAAAACTTTGTTCTTCTTTTAAAACTAATCCTCAAACAGAACAATCAAATGAAAACTTTCTAGCATACATAAAAAAAAAAAGTAACCAGCTTAAAATCTGTTGACAAAACTGTCATACTGATGCTTGATGAAATTCATTTAAAACCATATTTAGATTTTAAGGGGGGGGGAATATTCTTGAAATGGCATATAATAGTGAACAAGCCGCTATTTCAGCATGTTTTCATGATTCAGAGTCTTCTTTTAAAGAAGTAGTTCATATAATGCCGGTGAAAAAAATCGATGGAGATAAACTTTTTGCTATTATTAAAAAACTATCATGGAACTTGATGGTAGAGGATTCAAAGTTATAGGCGTAGTTTTTGAAAATAATTCTATAAATTGAAAAGCAATGTTCAACTTTTCTGTTCCTCCCAAATTGAGCATTGTATATCCACATCCTTCTAATCCTTTATTTTTTGTTATTGATTCAGATTTAAGTGTATCCGTAACAATTGAATTAATCAAAAAATGCAGGACAATGTTTTTATTTTCCAGATTTTGCAGGTCATAATAAGTTTCCATTATTAGAAGAAAATTTCTCTACACTTAAGCGACTGTATGACATGGAAAGCAATAATTTAGTAAAGTTTGCTTATTGTTTAACTTCAAAAGCTTTATGTCCTTCAAGTCTTGAAAAACAAAATGTGAAACTTGGGCTAAAGATATTTAATAACTTTGTTATTCAGGGGCTTCAACAATTAGGACAGCAACATAAACTAATTAGTTATAAAATATCAAATTTTATTTCTTTGATTTGTACATGGTGGAAAATTGTTAATGTTAAAACACCTTTAAAGGGGCAACATTTGCTTGACCCTTATCAACAACCGATTACTTTATCACCAGATAACAAAAAGTGTGAATTCTTAAATAAAATTTTGTTATGGTTAGATTCGTGGAAGGAAAAAAATTGTACTACTGGAACCCTAACTAAAGAAACACATCTTGCTTTTATTCATTCAACATATGCTTTACTTGAAATGTCAAAATATTGTATTAATGAATTAAAATTTCAGTGATTTCTTCCCGGAAAATCCAAACAGATGCATTGGAAAGCGTTGTGGGAAATATAGGACACTTTCAGGTTCTCAATGTTTAATATCGATTATATTAGTATAGAACGATGTAAATGAAAAATTTTCTAAATTTTTTTGCAAAATATTTTTTGTAACGAATTATACTTGTTTGATTACCTTTAATTGCATCGATAGTAAATGAAACAATTAGAATGTGTGAAAATCTAGCAAAATAGTATGAACAGTTGAGTTGAAATTGCAGTTAAATGGAAATGCATTTTTTATTTGAAGACAGATAATTTTCTAAATTACATTTTTGCATAAATTTTACAAGTAGCAACATTATGGTACAAATTTCTAATAATAAACAAAGTCCGTCAATGACGGTTTCTTTACCATACCTGTCATGTTATAAAACCAAAATTGAAATTAACAACAACAAATGGTGATGATGGCTGGTGTTTTAAAATTACTGATTAAAGCAGTGCATCAACAGTTCAGAAGGGCGAGACACATCTTTCAAAAGAACTTTCTTATTTGGAATGAATTGACTTGAAAAAAATGAATGAAATATAGCGATAGGATTGAATTTGTTAATGATAATTTCAATTATTCGAAATGCAATCTAACAATTAAATTAAACTAATAATTACAGATAACAAACGCCTTCCAGTTTCAATAATAATAATAAATAATTTAACATAGCTTTTAAAATAAGGAGAATAAAACAACTTAGTGCCTAAGGATGTGATTTTCCAGTTAACGATGTTCCGAGTACTGACCAAAAATAATCACGAGGAAGTTTTAAGTTCAGGTATCGTTTTCGTCAACTGACCTTGGTTTAAAATTGCTTTAAAAAATCCGTTATGTGACATCAATGCAAACGAACATTTTGCACAATCTATATTTGAATGTATCATATATTTTCTAATGTACCGTATATAAAATAGGGAGAGGGGAATGTGTAATTGGGCCACTGACTTAAAAAATCTTTATTTGAAAGCAATATTCTTAAATACTTCATACATCCTTATCTGAATAGTAATTTAAAAAATAAATAAATCAGCTTTAAATAATAAACACATTTTATTACTCGTATTTTAATTCCGTAAGAGATTTTGTCCGTACGATGGGAAGCTAACAGTGCACTTAAATTGAATCAAGTTCTTGTGAAACCTGCAAAAATTATTACTAAGTGAAAAATATTTTATTAGACATCTTTAGAAATGGTTGATTACGGAATTTGTTTGCTTAATGTAGACAAAATTTTCTTTAATAAAATTAATGCATTAATTTTATTTTGAGGTGAAAAAAAATGAAGGATTTGAATAAATAAATAAAATTTTCATTGGATTTCTTCCCAAAAGAATATATCAAAAGATTATCAAATATTATCGACTAATATTAGAAAATAATTATCCAATTGAAGGAAAATATGTAAAATCTTTTTACATGCCTCTATCATTAGTTACGAGAAGGGAATAACATTTTAGAAATAAAATATACGTGAAATTTTGTTTTTCTCTCAAAATTCGTTACAATCACTTTTGGCACTCAACGAAAACAGATGCTTGCTTCCTGTTGGGATTAAATTTAAAGGAGCAAATTTATTTAAATATATCCCAGTAATGAATGAAAATATTAATTATTTAAAAATAAGAGATGAGAAAGCAAGTGTTTCAACAAACTTCTCTACCATACTTATAAAAATTTAAATTTTCATCTTAAAATATGTTGTAGCGAAACATCATTTTCCTTTCTCAGATAATTGGGTTTTTTTATTTTATTTTATAGTGGCTAAACATGATACAATATATGTATTACTCTATTTTACCTTATATTGTTATAATTTCTGCTAAATTATTTTCATTCCGAATTAATTATTCAAACAAAAAAATTTTTTATTCGAATCGAATTCTGAAAATAAAATTTAATAACTTAGTGTAGAAATGTAAACAATAATTTATTAATGTCGCTCTTAGAAGAAATATAAATTATAAGTTTTTAATAATTTTGAAACTTGGTCACGTGACGAGGACAATACCTGAGCTTGGCAGCCCATTCTCTTTTTTTCTCACACTACTTAAGCGTAAGTATTATGAACCTTGACCAATTTAGAACGCATTAACCCACTTCATAGTGCGTGTTTAATGGAATGAAGAATCGAACACCCGGCTGGACTAAAATATTGCAAGTCAAGAGCTTGCGACACGATTATTTAGCTATCGTGAATACTGGACACCATTACAATGCAATTCGATAACATTATCATTCCCGCAATATATTTTATTCGCGTAAAGATGTTCACATAAATAAGCATCGGAAATTTTTTGTTTCGGTACATCAAGTTTATTTTCCATATTCTGCATCGAATTTGAAAAACTCAATAGATTTCATTATGTTGCCTTTCAAAAGCTTAATTCTTCATAGGAGTTTTCTGAATTTTAATTGATTTTTCTTTAAAATGTTTTATTCTTCTCAGATTAGCAAGCATATGAATGAAAATGAAAAGCATAAACTTTGAGAAAATGCTGGCAGATTTTTTCCTCGGTATTTTAGAAATACTTATTCACCTTCATTTAAGGTTTTAAGGAACTCAATTATTTTATGCATTAAAATATGTAACAAATGCATACAATGTTTATTCAAAATCTAAAGAAAGAAAAAGAGGTTAAAAGATATAAT
The DNA here is from genome assembly GCA_019974015.1 of Nephila pilipes. Lineage (NCBI taxonomy): Eukaryota > Metazoa > Arthropoda > Arachnida > Araneae > Nephilidae > Nephila > Nephila pilipes. The sequence continues at coordinate 360,531 of BMAW01022125.1, forward strand.
CCTTTCTTGCAGTTTTGACGATGATTCATATTGCTTAGTAATTGAAATAAACTGTACGACACAAGTTTTAAAACAATCAATATTCATATCAAATGATAGAAAAACTCCAGTTTCAATTCTAAAAGTATATGAACAAGGGATGCGAAACCGATTCTTATCTCAATATTAATATATTCGTAAAAAATATCACATGCTCATTTTAGTAATTAATAATACATAATATAGCAATTGTATATCATAAACACTTTTAGAGGGAAAAAAACAGCAACAAATGTCCTCAAAGGAATGCTTCTCTCTTGCTTTTTTTTTTTTTTTTTTATCAAAATACTTTTTAAGCAATGTGAATTTCCACAGATATAAACTTTAGCAAACTAATCAAACTTTATATAGGGAGGACGTGTTGGACAATAAATTTACGTCATGTTGCACCTCCCAGAATATCAAACAGTAGTTAAAACAAAATTATATCTTGTAAAAGTTTTCAAAGAGGCTCCCTCCCCTTTCGATTCCTTGAGTTTGCATACTTCGTCTTTGTTACAAGCGCCCCTCACATACTAGTTTCCTCCGTTCCTCCCTGAACATCTGCGCTGGTTCCAGCGCATGTCGTCATTTCTCCCTAAACATCTGCGCACATTTCTGCGCAAGTCGTCATTTTCCTCCTGCATGTCATTTCCCGAGTTCATGTTACACTTTGTATTGCTCTGTAAGCGTGTTACTGCAAATTTCTCACTGTTACATATTTTGTTATGATATGTCTTCTGCAGAAAAGCAAGAAAAACGGCTCTTTTCAGAGCCAAATACTTCTGTTTCATCAGAAGGAATTTTTGATTCTCAATCGAATCAAAATCTGGTAGAAGCAATCGTGTGCCAGAATTCTGATTCTGTAATGAGTGGTATGTTTGAATGTGTAAATCATTCTAGTGTGGCTGAGAGTGATTTTGTTATGTGTGGTGATAATTCCAACCCTGATTCTGTTATGAATGATGTGATTCCCTGTTCAAATGATTTTAGTGTGGCTGAGAGTGATTTTTTTATGTATGGTGATAATTCTAACCCTAATTCTGTTACGAGTGATATGGTTCACAGTACAAATGATAAAAGGGGGTCGGGCGAGAGTGATTGTTTGCCCCGATTGTTTTCAGCCTTTCCAAAATAAATACAATTTGAAACGTCATGTATATAAATTTCATAATAATAATAATACATTAATTGGGTCTTTTAAAAGTCAGTGTGCTAATGATGGGAATGTGGCTGAGAGTAATTTTGTGTGCCCTGATTGCTTAAAAACTTTCAAAAATAGATACAATTTGAAACGCCATGTAAATAAAGCACACTCTAATAATACTGAATTAATTGAGTCATTAAAAAATCGATCACTAAGCTACCGGTGGGAGGACAGACGTTTATTTTCTGGATCACCTAAAAGACACTGTTTCTAAGAAACACAAAAACTAGCAGAAGAATAAAACTGTTTCAGTAAATACACTTGAGCAACTTTTTTTTTATTTAATAATTCAGAACAATGTCTTCATGTTTCCTGACAATATACTCAGTTGAAATGGATATTCAATGCCAGGAAGTCGGAGCAGAAAGGCATTCCAGGAATTGACTTTTCCTGGAAGGGAGGGGGGAGTCTTTTCTGGTATACATAGTGACAAGCTGAAAGAAATTCTGGCGGGTTCACTTTAGATGTCCACCATAAATGTCAAATGAAAGAAATTTACATTACTTCACCGTTTTAGGGATACAGACCAGCCAATCTCAAAGAGAAATACAACAAGTCTAGTTCCGCTTTTTTGCAATGTCGTATATTGATTGAAATGAAACAATAAAGTGATATTGAAATGAATGTTACTGTTTTCAATTTTAAATTACATTCTACATTTTCCATAAATTTATTTATGCTGTTTACATGTATATTAAATAAAATAGCAAAAAGGAAAAGAAAATTAGTGAATAAATAATCGCTTATGAATTTTATTTGAATATTATAAGATATAATATGATTCCATATATCTCATTTATTATATAAATAATTTGTATAATTATATCTTTTAATTAAAGATTATTGTTTTTTTTTCAGGCGCATGTTTTTAATCTGGGAAAATAATAAAATCTGGTAAATAATAAATTTTTAAATTCTTACTTTTTGAATTACCATTATTAGTGGTATTTCGAAAATTTACCACGACGTAATTAGTTCTAGTCACGGAACCCTGCTAAAGAACAAATCAAAAATAATCAAAAGAACAATATAATACGTATAGAAATCAATTCATGCAATCGAATTAGCATGAACTTATACAAATGTGGAAATAGTACACAAAGAAGTGAAATAGATTTCTGAAAATTCCAAAGTAATTTCAGTACTACTACTCTCTTAGTAAGGATGTGTGAAAGCAGAGTCTATCCATTGGCTCAGAGGTGGGGTAAAAAATGATATTAAAGAAAATTAACAAATATAAATGATATAACTTTATCTTTATAATAATGTTAGTAAAAAAAATTATAAAATCTGTTACTGAAACTTTCATTATCATTGAAAATATTTCATCCATTTTTCTTCCTTCTTTCCTCTATCTTTTATTTATTCATGCTTTTAATCTCATACATGCACTAATCACATATTTAATATGTAAGTTTAATTTTTTTTACAAACTCCTGGCAATTTTGGGAGATTATATTGCGTAAAGAATCCATCCGACTGACACTCATTATTTGATTGTTGTTGTCTTAGTATAGAACGATGTAAATGGAAATTTTACAAATTTTTTTGTAAAATGTTTTCTATAACGAAATGTTGTTTGATTACCTTTAATTGCAACGGTAGTAAATAAAACGATTGGAATGTGTGGCGTGCCTCGGCATCCACCTAAACTTCCCTTAACTGGAATCAGCCTGCGAGCAGAGAGAAATGAACTGAGATGAACAATCACTCAAAAACCTGTCTTTACCTTGGGCAATCACAGCACACTCCTCCATCTGACTCGCACGAGGCAACAACACGCGCTCTTCCTTTTACTTAATTTTCAGGCATTAGCCGATGTAGTTTTTAGTAATTTTTATAATGTTCTATAATATATGAATGCAATTAAAAATATGATTAACCTTTTTTTTATCATGGATTATTACTATTTTTATGGCGTGGATTAAACATTAACTAGATTCCCACATCACGCCATAGAATGTGTGAAAATCTTGCAAAAAAGTATGAAAAGTCGGGTTGAAAATGTATCTTCTATTCGAAGGCAGATGCCTGTTGTGTTTTAAAACCGAAGTTGAGATTAGCAGTATTCCCAGCAACGAAGGATTTCCAATGGTGGTGATTCGGATTTCAATATTACTCATTAGAACACTGCATTGGAAGTTCACAAGTGTGAGAAACATATTACAAAAAAATCTTGATGCAAATGATTGAATTGGCTTAATGAATTAAGGAAATTGCAATATAAATAAGCTTGTTAATGGTAACTTTAATTACTCGATGCGCATTCTAACATTTGAAATAGGCTAATAACAGTAAATAACATCCTTTTTTCAGTTTCAAAATAGGACGCATAAATATTTTATTTCCATTGAAAAAATCCATTGTTATTTATCTTATAATTTATGCTAATCTCGCCGCTTTTTGTAAAAATAGATTTTGCACCATCGGCAAAGTAGGCTAAGATTTCATGGCATTATCAACAATTCGTTAGTTTAAATGAGATACGAACTAGTGCAAATAGTATTCATAGAATGTGAATGTTCATTTTAATAAAAAAAAAAAAAAAAGAATAAGCCAATTTTTTTGGAAAATTTTGGAATTCTGATTTGTTCCTGAAAGTATGGCAATTCTGTCTGATTATTTGAGTATTAAAAAAAAATTAAACGTCTTTTGTCTTTGTAATTTAATTTTATCCCATATTTATTAACGCGGCATTCTTATTTCGAGAATTAGTTTCAAATAAACAAAATCACATTTTTTACAGTTGAATTATTATTATTTTTTTTAAATTTCATGCGAAGAATGAATTTTTATTAATTATGAAAGAGATAGCGATTAAGACTTCATGTGTCTAAATGTATTAGTAAATGCGTTGGACAACAGCATTAACCACATTTTTCAAACTATATTTTAAGAAAGAAGAGAGATAAAGGAATAAGCTTTATGAAATTTATTTTATAAAAAATGAGATAAATATATAATTAATTTTAAAATTAAAAATATAATATAGTATTCGAATAATTTGATTAAATTTTTATTAAAAAATACATGCGCATAAAAAAATTTAATTATATAACAAGGATTATGTTTATAAAGGCATATTTTTAAATATTATTTATCTTTTGAGATAAAGTATTTTAGACAAAGATTCACCTTGTATATGTATAAAATTTAATTCCTTTTTTAAAGTATACATAAATATGAATCATAGTAAACTGCTGTTTGTAGAAAATGCAACACCATGAAGGAATCATCAGAATCAAATGAAATTCGCAGCAAATGTCAATTATAGGATATTATGCAAATTAATAAAGTTTCAGAGCCATCGCGCGCAGCGCCCTCTGAATTGATGCTGAAAGCGTATAAATAAAGTGCTGTAGCGGGACGTTGAAAAAAGTCTATGATTATTTGTTAGTGGCAAACGTTTAGTGAGACCTGAGTATGCCTCCACGACGGAAGAATAAGAAATTCAAGCAACTTACGGAGTTTGAACGAGGGAGGATAATCGGCCTTCGAGAAGGAGGATTTTCCTATCGCGCAATAGCAGCTCGTATGCAGCGGAACAGTTCCACAGTGATGCGAGTTTGGAAGCAGTGGACCGACGAGCACCGAACAACTCGAAAAACAGGCACTGGACGACAGAAGGTGACGTCAGAGCGCGATGATCGACACCTGCTCCGCATGGCGGTGAATGATCGCACAGCTTCCTCCAGGCAGCTGGCAGCACGTTGGTCTACTGCTACAGGTGTACAATTGTCGGCTTCGTCAATTCGTCGTCGTCTGCTGCGCCGTGGATTGCGTGCAAGGGTGCCTTTATACAGGATTCCCCTCACGGCGAATCATCGACGGCTGCGTCGGCAGTGGGCTCTTGAGCACAGAGACAGGCGAGCTGATTGGCACCAAGTTGTCTTTTCAGATGAATCACGCTTCAATTTGTGGACCCATGATGGCCGTGTTCGTGTTAGACGTTATGCCGGTCAACGCTGCCTTCCTGAGTGTATTATTGAACGACATAGTGGTCGAACACCCGGAGTTATGGTCTGGGGTGCGATTTCGTATCATGGACGATCCAATTTGATACGAATTGAGGGTAATCTCAATAGCAACAGGTACGTCCGTGAAGTGCTACAGCCCGAAGTCGTTCCTTTCCTTCAAGGCATCCCTGGAGCTATCTTTCAGCAGGATAATGCACGCCCACATGTTGCGCGGACTGTTCGAGACTTCTGTTCAGCACAACGCATGCAACTTCTTCCTTGGCCTGCTTATTCACCGGATATGTCGCCTATTGAGCACGTGTGGGATATGGTTGGTCGGCGTCTCGCTCGTGATCCGCGTCCTGCAGTTCCCAAAGACGAACTTTGGTTGCGCATACAAGCGATATGGAATTCTCTTCCTCAAGCAGATATTCAACATCTGTTTGACTCCATGCCACGTCGTATAGCAGCACTTATTGCAGCGCATGGTGGCTGCACCAAATACTGATTTCGGACGCTTAATTTGTTTCTTTTGTTTTGAAAATTTCATCATTTATTTGTATCAGTACAAGTCGTTTCTGCATTAAATTTCATTTGATTCTGATGATTCTTTCATGGTGTTGCATTTTCTACAAACAGCAGTATATATATGTGGAAATCGAGCTTTGACATCGCCCAGAACGCAGCCATAGAACGTCTCATCACCAGAGAGCGCTGCTACTGTCTCGGCGACATTCCGCTAGAGGAAAGAAGATGCTTTGTGCGGGAAGACGCCATTACGAGGTTGGAGTGGGCGCACGGAGTGTCTGGAATATCGCCGCTAGAATCATTTTACGAAATAAGTGCATGGAGCACAACCTCATTGGAATGAACTACTTACGCTTATTGGATCAAGATATTATTTACGTTTTGTTTAATTTCATACTTAAGTGTCTGTACATAATCGTTGTAAATAAGAATAAATAACTTCGAATAAACCGAAGTATCATCATTGTGAATATACAGATATTACATATATATAATAAACACTTGCAATTTTAATTCTTTATGATTCAAACCTGTTTTCATTAAGCTTTAATGAAAAATGTTTCATCTATGAAAGTAAGCTCGAAATTATATAGATTTGAAATAAAAGAAAAATTTTTTTTTGAAGAATTTAGCGTTTTTTTTTTTTATATTTCAATCTTTCCTTACGAGTTATAAAGGCCAAAACAGACAACCTGAAAAAAATATTGCATTACACTCGCACCCATGAGAAACTACCGGTTTTCCTTTGAATGTACCAACCGAAATGCCCCCTGAGAGAGGAACCACATCCATTTCGCCCTCTCCTTACAAAGACGGATTCGAAAACTCGTCCACTACCGAGACGAAGTAATATGCTTATCCAGTCCAACCGAAGGAATCCTGACCATGACGAATCTGACGAGCAGTTCCGCTCCTATCTCCTACTCCACTCCAAGGCCCAGGATGATCTGACAACAGCGGAGGGTGAGTATTCATCACTTCCTACTTGTTCTGTCCCTGGCTGTCACATTCACACCACTCTACCTACCACACCAACTAAAAACTTAAATTTAAAAAGGAAAGACGAAGACGGCTTCGTCACTCCCCCAAATCGAAAAACAGCTAAAAGACAAATAATCACCGAATCTACTAGAATTACAACCACCCAGAACAAATTCCAAAATTTAAAAATCCAAGAATCAGATAACACACAAACAAACGAGGTCGTCCTCCCACCCAAGGAACGACTCCCTCCACCAATAATGTTAAAACTTAACAACTACAAGCACCAACTTCAGGCCATACACATTGTTATCCCCGATCTTCGCACAAAGCTCTCAGGGGAATATATCAAATTATATGTAAACACCCCAGACGAATATAGAAACCTAGTCCAATACTTGTCCACCAGAGCCGAGTACGAATACTACGTTATTCGCCCGGTACAACAAAGACCTGTGAAGGCCGTAATTAAAGGACTTCCACGGGAAACAGATCCAGAAGATATTAAACAAGAACTACTGGAATTAGGTTTCAACCCCATCCGTGTAGTACAACTTACAAACAGGAGAACCAAGTTTCCGCTTCCGGTCTATCTTGCTACTCTACCGAGAACACAAGAAGCCGAGAAAATATTTGAAATCTCCAAACTGTGTTACATGAACATCAAAATTGAGGGTTACAGAGGTAGCGGTAAAGTTACACAATGTTATCGGTGTAACTTTTTTCACCACTCGGCAGAAAACTGTCACATAAACCCAAGATGCCTGAAATGCGCAGAACCTCATCTCACCAGAGACTGCCAAATAAAAGAAAGAATATTAAACCCCGAGTGCATTAATTGCGACCATCAGGGACACCTCGCCTCATAAGGAGGCTGCGAAAAGTTCCCAAAACCTCCGAAAAAGCAAAACATAATCGCCAAAGGACAAAACTTGATCAAAGAAAACTTCACTTTTGCTAACGCCGTTTCCAAAAAACAGATGGCGCCACAGGAACCAGAAACAAACCCACCACCACAACAAGAAAAACTTACCACCAGCTCAAACAAAAACAATAGAACCAAAGCAATAAACCTTGTAAACAAGCATATGCAACAAAAGAACAAAAAGCAACAAATAGAAGAAGAAGAGGAAACACCTGACTTATTTCAAGCCATAGAGATGTTCCAAACTCTAACAGAAATATTCAAACAACTCCCAGGACTTCTCAAGAACATTTCCAAAATTAAAGCAGCAAAAGGCAAGACAAACAAAACCTATGCTTTAATAGAAGCTCTGTTGGACAATGATGACTAATTCTATAAACCAATTAACAATAGCTGCACAGAACAATAGATACAAATTTTTCGGCTTAAGCCTTTGCTCATGGAACGCGAACGGTTTAAAATCTCGTATTGTTGAGCTACGAGATTTTGTACAGAAGCATTCCCCCGACTTAATAATGATACAAGAAACACACCTGAGACCACGAAACACTGTACACCTCCCAAACTACACTGCCTACAGAGACGATAGGCACACGCAAGAAATTGCATCAGGAGGCACCATGATTTACATTAAAAACTCCCTTGCACATCACCGCCTAACTACCCCACCACTCCAACACATAGAAGCAACCATAGTTATTCTCACCCCACCTAACCACTCAGCTGTCACCCTCGTCTCCACATACATACCCCCGTCATCACACTACTCCAATTTCACACAAGATCTTGACACCATCTTTAACTTAAATAACAATTGTGTCATTATAGGTGATTTCAATGCGAAACACCAAACATGGAACGCAAACACTAACACACCTAGAGGGGTTAACTTATATAATTATATTAATCAACACGACATTACACTAGCATACCCACCCACACCCACAAGATACGGTCACAACTCAGCCACCACCATAGATTTTGCGCTCATAAAAAATTTTAATTACAAGCACACCATCACCTCCATACCAGAACTTTCATCAGACCATAACCCAATAATTCTTGAATTTAATTTTACCCTTACACATCACATCAACAAAAGAGCCATCACGACAAATTGGAAACTCTTTCAACAAGAAATTAACAATAACATAAACATAATTAACTACTCTAACATCAACAATAGCACACAACTTGAACAAAAAATTAATGACCTCACAAAATGCATTAATAATGCACAACAAAAAGCCTCCACACCAATCACAACAAAAAACGAAAGATACACACCACCCAACATTAAACAACTCATTAAACTACGAAACAAAACCAAAAAATTATTTCAAAGAACACTTGACCCCAACATTAAAACACAAGTTAACAGAATTCAAAACCAAATAAAAAAAGAAATACATAAATTCACTCAAAATAGCTGGACTCAGACCTTGCAAACACTTAACATACATGACAAATCCATATGGAAAATTACTAAATCCTTCAAAAGCAAAAGAAGTCACATTCCCCCACTAATAAACAACAATAATACTGCTGAATCAGACATTGAAAAATCTAACCTCCTAGCACACTCACTCACACACAACTTCACAGAAAACAAACGCCCTACAAATTACATAACTGAAATTGATCAAAAAGTACACACTACCCTACAAAACTTTTTTAACAACCCCCCACCTCACACAAACATTGAAACTGTTTGGCCAAATGAAATTACTACCTACATTAAAAACATTGCAATAAATAAAGCCCCTGGCAAAGACAATATCACAAATAAAATGCTCAAAAACTTTCCACCTAAACTAATTTTCCTCCTAACATATTTAATTAATATAATACTTAAACTACAACACTTTCCTAAAAACTGGAAAACCTCAATAATCTTTCCTATCCTTAAACCGGGAAAAAATCCCCGCCTACCTGATAGCTATCGACCAATAGCATTGCTCTCTTCCTTAAGCAAACTTACAGAATCTGTCATACTGAAAAGAATCAACAACCACATTGACGCTTCCGATATTCGTAACCCTAACCAATACGGCTTCACAAAAAATCTCTCTACCTCCCATCCTCTAATCAAACTAACAGAGCCTATCTCATCCGGACTTGAACGTAGTAAATCAACAGGCGCGGTCTTTCTAGACATTCAAAAAGCCTTCGACCGCGTCTGGATAGAAGGTCTCACCTACAAACTTATAAACTACAACTTCCCTACACCACTTATAAAATTAATTTTTTCATATCTCACAAACAGAAACTTTCAAGTTAAAATCAATAACACACTTTCACAAACTCACTTCACAAAGTATGTAGTTCAAGGATCTCTTATCGGCCCAATTTTATACAACTTATACTTAAATGACATACCACAATATACCTTAACCATATTAAACATGTATGCCGATGACACAGCCATACTGGCGAAATACAAAAACACAAAAACAGTAACATTCGCACTTAACAAACACCTAAAAATACTTGAAAACTATTATAACGACTGGAAAATCAAGATTAATGTCGAGAAATCGGCAGCAATCTTATTTTCCAGAAAAAGAATTATTAACACCGCACCCCCAACCTTCTACAATACACAAATACCGTGGTCTCAACAAACAAAATACCTCGGAGTAATACTAGACAAAAAACTTACATGGAAACCACACATTAACTACTCGCGTGAAAAATTCCGGAAAGCAAAATGCAGTATTTTCCCCCTAATCTGCCGGGATTCTAAAATGACTACTAAAAACAAATTGCTTCTGTACACAGCCGTTCTCAGACCAATTATCACTTATGCATGTCCAATTTGGGCGTATGCGGCAAAAAGTAATATTAATCTACTCGAAAAAACACAAAGCTCAACTCTCCGACTAATTACTAAATCTAGATGGTACATCAGAAATAATGAAATCCTAAAAGCTACTAAAATCCCCACTTTTAGAAAACATATCCAAAAAACTGCCAAAAATTTTTTCTCCACTCTAAACCTCAACAATAACATCAACATGATTAATCTTGAAAATTACACCCCAAGAGAAAACATTAAACGACCCAGAATAGTACTTCTTGATTCTTACAACCCTCCTTAATTTTCTCACATATTATATTCTCTATAATTTAATTTAAACAAAAAAAAAATTATACACTCGTAACTTAATAACTTCATTCACAAGCCGTATACGCCCCACAACATAAACACACCCCTAATTCAAACACATCAGCCAAGGGCAGCCAATAGGAAAGCTCCCCTCCATACCACAGCAACCAATAGGAAACCAAGATATCAGCGCCACCCCTGACCGAAACATGTACGTCCAAACTGCTAATCTTACCAGACATCAGAGACAACCAATCAGAGCACAGCTACTGATCCCATCAAGCAGAATGTTTTAATCTTCAACTTTTAAGCCAAGTCTTGCTATAATAATACCGACCCGAGCTTAAGTGCCGCTCCGCGGCCTATGTGCTCGAAAAACTTCCCAGCGTTCCCAGCCCTCTCTTTAACGATGCGCCCATAATATTATCACAAATTATTAGTTTTTTTCATTTCAGTTAAACATATATTCGTGTGATTAGTTGGCCTACAACTGTGGTTCCCAAACTATTTTGACTCATGGACCCCTTTTTATAGTCAAAACTTCCCCCAGACCCCCAAGTGAAAAAGGTACATAATCGCATAGTATAAAAATTACAAATTTAAAAAAACATTTTGTTGAAAAAGTATTTATTGAAATTATAACTTTTTGTTTAAAATAAAATTTTAAAAAAACTAATGACTTGGATGAACTTGATGAGACATTATGAGTGTATTTATGTCGTTTGTGAGTAGCAACCGCAAATCCTCATGATCACTAATTTCTAGTCGGTTCGAAATATAAAATTGGGATCTGTTTTTGTAACTAGAACTTGTGGTAACCTTGTTCAAACATTGGTCTAAGTTCCTTATTTGAGGAAATTTCAATAAGCTGCTCATATATTAAGTATGCATTCATCTGGATTTGGGATCTGAGTTAGTCCTATCAGAAAATTGTTCAACATCTAGTCAGGAATATCCAAATGAAGAATGTCTTCAAATCTTTGGTTCAGGTCTGCATGAAGGGCCGTTAGGTGTCGACAGTAAGCAAGTAAATTTTCATCTCTATTTTGTAATTTTATGAAGATTTGAAAAAAAGTGAGAACATTCTCCTCTCCCCAAGTTATGTTTGAACAGAAAAGATTTTGCAACAAACGCAGATTTTACGCTTTCAGTTTTGATTAAATTTAATTGGTCACCTTGTAGTTTCAAATTAGTTTCATTAAGTTTGGCAAATAAATCAGTCATATATGTCATTTTTTGAGTGAATTAAATTGTGTCACAAATCCTTTTCTTTGTTTTCCAGGAATCCCAACACTAAGAAAAGAGAGCATAAAATCGATTTGAACGTGCACTTTTAGATAACCAACATACTTCTGTGTGAAGTAGTAAATGATTATAGTCTTCACCATTTCCCAAACAAAGGGGAAACTTCACTTAGAGGGGTTGAAGGTTTTTTCGAAACGTGCCAAAATCGCCAAATAGAGCAATTAACATTCCAATGTGGTAGTTGTCCAATTGTGGATACGTCACACTTGATGACGTAGGAAAAATTCTTAAAGAATCTGAGTAATGAGGTTTTCCTCCGCTACATAAAAAAGTTCTATATAGTTATACCTTGTATAATAACTGTATTTTAAAAAATGAATTATTTGTATCAGTTTTGAACCCTGCTACATAAAGAAATTATAATATATTTCTTATATTGATAGTATTTCAAAAAAATTCACTCACTAATAAAAAAAAAAGCTCCAAATAAAGTTATATATTTAGTAATTCATCGTATTTAAAAAAAAAAACACATTATCTAATAAAAAAAAGTTCCAAATGCATTTTTCAAATACAATTACATATTTTGCAATTGGTCGTATTTAAAAAAAAAATACATTCTCTCATATATATAAAAGTTCCAAATTCAAAATATTCAACCCCGTAAACTGAAGGATCCCCAATAATCTCTTATTGAAGGCATTCCTTTGATTTTATAAACTGCTCTAATGACATAATCTAGCGATCTATGCAAACATTCACTAAGATTTTTTGCGACTGACTGATGTTGATGAATGACACAATGTACTGAAAATACATTCGATACAGCTTGTTTTAAGTATGCCAGAAAGCCTCAGTATGTTCCTACCATTGCTGGAGCACCGTCAGTAGCAACAGAAACAATATTAGTCAAAGGTAGAGCTTTAATTCCAAAAATCTTTCTAATTCAATAAATAACGTTTTACCTTTGGTATCGGTTTCCAAGCATTTAGCAAATTACAATTCTTGTCAGTTTTTTTCTTCTTTTACAAATCTTACGTAAGCTAAAAATAAATTTTCATTTCCTGGTAAAGTGGACTCGTCAAGCTGTATAGAAAATTCAGATGGTTTTAAGTACTCGCATAAAGAATTTTCTAAGCACTGATGAATCTTTCTTGGTACAGTATTATTACTCAGTGGAATTCTTATTTCAAAATAGTAATCCCCTAAAGTTATTGAAAAATGTGATACATAATTTTTTTTTTCAAAAGAGATAAAATTTATTCAAATACACTTACGTAACAAAAGTGCACTCTCTGCGTAACAATATAAATTAATGCAACTGTATCAAAACTAACGATAAGGGATTACTATATTGTTAGTAATATAATTAATCCCTTAATGTTAGTAACTATATTGAAAAATGTGATATATAATTTTTTTTCAAAAGAGATAAATTTTATTCAAATATACTTACGTAACAAAAGTACACTATCTGGTTAACAACACAAAAAAATGCAACTATACCAAAAACTTTCAACCAACAATGCAAAACTTTTTTTTTTTTTGTCTAAGACTAGGAAAATTTGTTTATAAACTTCGTATCAGTATAACATAGTACTAAATTGTTGATTAGATGTACGATGTAGACTCTTTCATAATTCATGTTAATATTGCAGACAAGTTAGTGCATGTAGCGACGTTATTGCGTTCCTGTATAAACTTGTTTTCGGCCATCTGCCTCGCACCGTGCCATGCTTGTTATTAACTTATGTAGCTTTCACTAACTATTAAATCGTAGGCGTGTGTCAGTGGATTTTTTATTTTCGTTTCTGAGGGATTACCTCAGCTTTTTTTTTATTGTTATTTCATTATTATTTGTTGTTAGCGTGTTGATGGAAATTAAAAGCTTAAATTTATTGAAGTAAATTGAACAATAACTAAGTTTTGGTAACAACATTAAAACAAGTTATACACACCATTGTTGCTACAAGTGACAAATCAGTGGAAATAAGTTTTGTTAATGTTCATTCACAAAAGGTATTACATGACGCTCAGTACTCAAAAAAACATATGGCATTTTAAACACTCACCTATATTTATATTTTATTCGGGACATTAAAAATCTCTGCTATTTTATTTATTGTTATGTATTTAAATTTCCATTATAATAAAAATGAATCACATTATTTTATCTTAAATCTTGGGCGAACCCCCTGTTCAGGGACTCCCAAATCAATTTATAATTTCCCACGGACCCCCTAAATGATATCGGGGACCCCTGGGGATCCGTAGGAACCACTGGCCTACAGCATAAAGTTACTGGGTTCGCACGCACGCAAGTTGCGCTTTGCGGCCTTCAAGCTCGTGTCATGATTCTACAGGGTTCCCTCCAACCTTCTTTTTTACTAGCCCTGACGCCTGTCATAAAATAGGGAATGTGTTTTTGTCACTTCTGTCGGGGGCTTAAGTGTGTCTCTTGTCCATTCATGAATGATCCTTATCTCATGTGTGTAAATAAATAAATCGTCGCTGGAAGGAGTGTCTGTTATGATTGTCCCCAGCAGCATTTTTATCAGTAGATTAAACATAACTCGCTTTAGAAATAAAACAAATATTTTCTCTGATTCTCAGCAAACGTTGTAAAAATAAATATTTAATGCACCAGTAACTGTCTTCAACCAGTCATGTCCAGGAATAACATTTGACGATTAAAATTATTCTGATCATGATCTTATTGAGGCCGAGCAGTGAACGAGACGAGGCCCTGGGCCCATGCTTTAAGGCATCTCTGATCGATCTAGACAGGGGCGAACTCTTGTGAAGATAAAAGTTATGAGAAGCGGCCGTTTGGATTTCATGATTTTAAAAAGTTATTAATTAAATTCATTTAAAAGATTGTAATAAAGAAATTACAGAAAGGAAAAAAAATAAACTCACACAAAGCACAAAGTAGTATTTAGTTGGGATTAAAGTTGGGTTATTAGTAGTATTTAGTTGGGATTTGTTAAAATCCATTTAAAAATAATATATATATATATGTTTATTTATTTAAAATGGAAGACATCAACCTTGGTGAATTGTTGAAGTGGGCCCTTAGTCTTTTGAAAAAGTAATAATTCTGGGGATTAAAACCCGTGAGGGTTATGTACCCCCAAAACAAGTACTCTGCTACTGGAAAAAGTAATGCTCAATCTGAAAAGAAGAATCCAATCAAATGTAGAAACAAACAATTCAAAATTACGAACACGTCAAAGAATCAAATAACAAACACGTACAATATCTTGATAAATTTTTAAAAATTATTTTTATCATTTGCCTTTGTAAAAGAATGATGAAGCATGGTCGTTTTTTATTCGATAACAAAACCTTCTTTTGACGCGAGATTTCTTAAGCTTTTTTATTATTTGAGATTGAAAATATCAGAAATACACATGAAATTTTGCTACGAATTATATTAAATTAATATTGAAGTAAAAAAGTAAATTTTACAATTAATGTATTTAGTTTTACGAATTTCTTTATATTTCAAACAATTTCCCTTTAAAAATTTTGTAGATAAAGATGAGTAACGTAATATGAAATGAACGCTTTATTAAGTCTTTTTATAATTTACTCAATATAAAATCTTAACTAAAAAGTAATTTTCAAAAGCTATTGCTCCGTAAACTTTCATAATTTTTATATTTTAATCCTTACATCTGGGCAAGTGTAAAACCATAGTTCAGTCTCACCTCCAATTAATTTAATTCACAGGGGATTAAAGCTCGAGAGGCTTATGTACCCCAATAATAATAGTCGGTTTGGTTTGTCTAAATGCTCGAGATTCTGGCGACATCTATCGAGAAACCCAGATACAAAAAAAATATGTATAATGCGATAATTTGATAACAAAACATTTTGTTGGTTTTGCCCTGGTGTCCTATACGTAATTATGTTCTGGTCGTGCGGTTTTTTTTCTTTCTGAAATTTAGATAGTTTTAAATCTGGAACACAAGAATAAAATATCTCCTCTCTATTTCATCGTTTTGTTAGTGAATATTACTATATATATGTAATTTAAAAACAAAATCTGAGATAAATTTAAATGGGGGTAGGGAAATAATTTATCATAAAATTTTGAATTTTTATTTTAAAATTTCTTACTTCTAATTTATTTTCCGATTACTTCACCTTTTCGTTCGATTTTTATCTTTTTTTTTAAAATCCGTTTTATGCTAATAGTTACAATAAAGATGAATAAAAATTTATGTATAACTTCCATTGTTTGTTAGAAGCTTTCAAGTTTGAATATTTTGGATTAATATGAAATTACTTTTCTTTTATATTTTAATACAAATTTTTAGCGGTACCATTATTTCTAATTACATTTCACAGTAAAGAGATGAACTATATTTGTCTTTAATTCAATTAGTACATTAGAAGAGTCTAGTACTCAACATATGATTTTAATTTTTTTTTTAATATCATCTTCTACTAATATACAATCATGATTAACTCATTAGAGCTCAAATTTGCCCTTCGGTGTTTCATTTCTGAACCAAATTTGTTTATTACCTATAAATGTTCAATGATATTAATTTCCCTAAAAGATAAAACTCTTAAAATCCCTGAAAACTTTAATTTTTGTTTAATCACGTAAGAATTATACTTTAAGCTATGTTCCATGCAACTACTCACACAATCTTTCATATTCATTCATATTTTATAAAAAAAACTGCCATGAATACTTCCAGATTTTAATGTAATTATCTACAAGTATCCTCTCAAAAATACATGTATATTTGAATGATGTAACGACAATTAGAGAACAAATGTAAGAGAAGATTGTCTATTTTACTATCTGAAAATCATTGAAATATAATAATGAGGCGTTGAAAATCTTCCTAATTGAGGAATTTCCTCTCACCAACTTTTCCAGAAGGAAATTAGAATACCAGATAACATCTCATCTCATTCTATGTCTTAAGACTAGGTGTTTTGAATAAGGCATTAAATTCGCAATGTAAAGGTCCTAAAAATCTAACAGTTTGGCCCATAATTTGTAAAATAAATCTCTTTATGATAATTCCTATTGAAATAAAATCCAATCAAACCACGAATGTCCAAAAATAAGGCAAATCTTTCGAATTATTAAATACTATACCTTTTATTTGATGTGGAATACTTTGAGTAAAAGTAAGTTAATCAACTGAGTTTATACTATTTTCTTTTCACAATTGATAAGCTGGTTTTGAATTTGCATACCACTTATGCAATAGCGTACTTGCTTCTTCAAAAATTTCAATACCACGGTGATTAAAGCTTGCTCAACAGTGCTCTGTGACTTCTTGTTATATTATCAATATTATGTTCTCATTTTAAAATCGATACATACTGGATATTTCTCGCAGTACTTCTTCAAATGATGTTTTTTTGTCGCAAGTCAACAAAAATGAGTTGCTACTTATTCCAAAAAAGAACTCTTATAAATTCATAAATTAGAAAAGGTTTAGAGATTTGCAAGAAAGAATGCTTCATGATTGCTTTAAAAATAATGGGATGAAAAATCTAAACTATAATAATTTGTCAAAGATTTTTAGGTATAGATTTGGTGAAATATATAAACTATTGTTTGATGAAATGAAGTTTACATCGTAAGGAGACGCATCAAATACTATGCGGAGTTTTCTTGGTGAGCGATAGCTTTTGATTACCTTTCCATAACAAAAATTGGGGCAATTTCAATACCAATAGGAATATAATTTCTCAATATATATCAGAATTTTTTTTAAAAAAAAAAAAAAGCATTCTAACATGCATAAGTCTAAACATTTTAGCATTATAAGAAAACTTATACTGTAAATGAATGCTCTACTACAAAATGTACATTTCAATCAACCAAACATTTCAAAAAAATATTAAATAAGCATATTTACATTCCCTTACACAACAACATTTAAGTAATAAAACACACAAAGGAGCATTTTATTTCATTAAGAATTAATGTTCAATCTTGCTATGTGTACTCAAAAATTCTAAAATTAAATACCTAGAAAAAGCAATGAATTTGGCATTTAATAGATCTTTTATTCTTATAACTCTTAACATTTTAAAGTTACATTTAACATTGAATTTTTTTAAAAAAAAATACTGAAATGTGCAATAAATTATAAAATAATTTTAACATAATCAAAGGGAAGAAAACAAATTCAACAGATAATGCAAAAAAAGAAACAGATATTTCAATGTTCGAATTAAATGTTTAACTTTAATTTAATGCAATTGATTCTGAATGAAAAGGAGAATAAAACAAAATCATTCAAGCAATACAGATTATTCAGCACATATATATTGAAAATTATAAAAGTTGCTAAAATAACAGATTCAATTTTTTACAAAATACTTATAGAAGAATTATTATAAAAAGTAATAATTTTAATACAATTGAGGTCCGTGAAAATCAAAATTTCTGGATATATGAATTCAAAATTAAAATTATATAACATACAAGTTATACTAAGAATTTATTTATAAAAATACCATACACAGAAACAAAAATATCAGATTGTGCAAATTAAACAAGGTTTAGTATATGAAAACAATGAACCAAAAATATAATTAAAAAGTCAAATTTATATTTTTAATAATAATGAATTCAAAAGCTCATACACAATTAAAATAATTATTTAATGCAAGATTAAAAATCATATAAATTATATACAAAACCATTCCAATAAATGAAAAATAAGATGCTGGATGAAAAAAATAATTTATTAGCAATTTGAAATATGTAATCAGAATTTCTTCCACATAAAGAAAAAATGCCAAGTTTAACAAAAGTAAATTTAATGTTTCACAAAATGCCACACTTTGATGATGGAATTTGCAATTTTTTGTCCCAAGTGGATAGACAAGGGCAATACCAAAGCTAGCACGTTTTAGTTTCCAAACCTCCTCCCCATAGGAAAAAAAAAATCGAATTTTGACAGATATAATTTGCATCAATCCTGCATGCATGACAGGTCTTCAACACTTAAATTCCTGACTTTATAGAAACAATACTGACCACGTGCGAAAAAAATGGACAACCTAATATCAAAAGGATATGAGACATCATTTTTAAATTTTAGAAATATATTTATATCCTTCCATGATTCTTAGATACAAAATAGATAAAATGTAATTTTTGGAATAAAAAGGACAAATTATTTAATAAAATGCCTTAAAATTAGATATAAAAGTGATTCTACCAAAAATTGCTTCAATATTTGATTTTTTTTCTAAGATACACAATTAAACAGAACACATTATATTTTTAGTCAAGAATCATTATGTATTATAATGAATATGGGTACTTATTTGTTATAGCGGTGCCCCCCAAATTGTGATTTCGGCTCTAGACAGTAAATCGCCAAGCGAACAAGATATATCACCAAGTTTGGTTGTAAGTTCCCAAGGTTGTAGTCCTAGAGAAACTTAATGAAGGATGATGTTCTACAAGTTATGTAAAATAAAACATAAATTTTTAGATTACTTATTAGCATGAGGGAAAAGGGCAAATAGTCACAAATATTTCATAAGAAATTCATGATGACATGAAATTCTGTTCTTTATAAAATTTTAACTCCCCAAAGATTTCATTTCTAATTATTCCAATAGGATTCTATGTAATGCATCTATTCCTCAGTACAAGTTTGATGAAGCAACAGAGCCAAAACTCCCCCACGATTTGCCATTTGTTGACGTATGCTACGTTCTTGCTCAATCAAATCATCCAATTTGAATAAAAGACGCATTTTATCCGAGTCAATTTCAGCTCTTCGGAATTTTTCCCATTGATAATGTTTAACACATCTTTTCTTCAAAACACGACAAAATTCCCCAGTTGTTTCAAAAACCCCATTGACCAAAGGACAACCACACACCTCATCATCAGACACTTTTGGTTCTTTAGAGTGCTCTGGACACAGAATTTTAAGGCGTTTACAATACGTTCTTTGTTGAGGATTATAAAAATCACAAAAAATATTAGTTCCTTCAATATTTGTCTGATAAAATGAGCCAAAAGACGTCTGACTTTCATACTTGTTAAAACACTTTTCCATATGTTTTAAAGCATTTTTAGCCCCAATTTCATGGCCACAGGTTACACAATACATACTTATTTCAGATTCTTCAGTTTCCCCATCTAAATTATCTTGATCTGTGGCAATCAGACTACTTTTAGCCTTCTCTATAATTCTATCAAGAGCTTCTTGCTTTTTATTGAGTTCAGACAGTCGATCTTTCGCTTCTTGCTGTTCTCTACGAATTTTTTCTAGAGACTTCCGATTGTTCTCATCAGCTACACAGATAGTCTTCTGCCACTCTCGTATTCTACGTGGCAGTATTTCATATATTCGACACATTGCCAGTTTCATCCCACACTCATCAGAACAGTATTTTGAGTGAGGACGAGCTTGATAAATGCAATCAGGACCAAAGCACTGTCCAAGAGCCTCAGAATCCTTTTTGTTATGACTTTTCTCTTTTTCACTGTGTTTTTTCCTACGTTCTACTTTACTTCTATATTTGTTAGTTTGCTTACTCGATCTGCGTTTATGTCGAGAACTCCTCGACAGATGAGTTCTTTTATTATAAGGAGCATAGTCTGTATCTTTATCATCATCTTCATCCTCATCTGAATTTTTTAGACCAGGACTTGGAACATCAGCTGGTATAAGTAAATGTTCATTATCTTCAGTATCTTCGCTTTGAGAACCAGGAAAGATATCTTTTGGCTTTTTCCCTAAGTTCAGTCCAAAATTCATACACTGCCGTTGTCGACATTTTTGCCTTATTTTGTTGGGACCCCCAAATTTCCGCATATCTTTGCAAAAATCACACCGACCACAGTCTTCTGTTCTATAACAAGCAACACATTCACCACATCGTCTGGCAGATTTTCCTTTTCGCTCATCTTCGAATGACACACTCAGTCGTTTGGGTTCAACTTCCTGCTTTTCGGCAGACCTTTTCTTCTCTACTTTTTCCTTTTTATCTTTGAATTGGATTTCTAATGAAGGAAGCTTTTCTCTGCACATCAAACAAAAGAACTTCTTGATATTTTTAGCATATTCTTCAGTTATACTTATACAGTCACCATGATACCATTCGTTGCAGTAATCACAGCCTATCATGAATCTATTGGTTTCCTTTGTTCGACAAATACAGTACATTATCTCATCGTCATCCTCGCTCTCGGACAACTTTTTTGTAGGAGGTTTGCAATAACTGTGCATCTCTTGATTAGAAATGTCCATACTATCTTCAAGAAGAGAATCACTCATTTTTAAAATCAACTTAGTGCAATTTATATTACAAAAGTTTGAGGAATTTCTTAAAAACTTCCTAATCCATTTTTTCTAAAATAGTCAATATGCTTTAAAATACTTGAAACAATAAGTTGCAATACACGAAAACATTTGCAACTACTGAGGAAGTACTTCCAACTAATTTTTACGATATATGATTCTCTTTGTATGTTTTATGGGACATAAGGGTATTAAGTCAATCAAAGTCTTTGTTTACACAGCTCACTGAGTACAACAATTTACAATTACCTCTTTTCATTTCAGTTCCTCTCATATTCATGTGAGTAGTTTGAATGATGATCTTCTCTAGAAATAAACAGACGAAATTGGCACATATCAGCATCCGGATATTTTAAACACACAGGTAATAATTATCTAAATATTGTGAATGATAAGACATTTAGTGACCTCGGTAGTGGATTATGGTGAATGTGGAGAAATTAGTGCCAGCTACGATTTCAACCTTGTCATTTGACTGTAGTTCAAAAATATGAGGTTATTTGGTTACGCTATCAGATTATGTGTCTGATTGGTTGATTAAATTAACGTCACACTAGAAACGATAGTGGGACTTAGGATGGATCTCGCAATTTTTTGAACTTCAATCAAGGGGCGAGTATGACACCTGAGTTAGCACCTACATTTTGTAACTTCCACACCCCGTTAATAAGAAGACTTTAAGCCTCGAAAGACCTTGTGTCTGGTAGAAATACGCAAATGGGAAAAATGGTCAGAAAATAGACAAGAATTCTGAGGAATCTTTACTTAGAGGGGTTGAAGGTTTTTTCGAAACTCACCAAGATCGCCAAACAGAATTTTCAATCGAATGGTCAACGACTATAATATTTCCACATTCAGTCGTATTTTTCTATTCATTTCAATTTTTCAATAATTTTTCATTAAATATTACAGTATTGCAATATGACATAATTGTCTCACATACTTCTGACAAATGTAATGCGAAATCTTCTTTCTTTCTTATAAAGAAGAATAATACGTAGAACGAAAGTTAAATCGTATTTTCCCTAGTTATTTCATAATAATTTGAATGTTTATTTTTTCATAAAATATCTGAGAGCCGCAATTTTTTTTCCAGAAAAAAAAGTCATCATTTTTTCTCGGATAATACTTATTTTTCTTTAATTGTTTGTTCTATAAGGATCTTCAATTCATCAAAATTGTTTTTATTTGCTTAAAGAATTCACCAACAGTAAAGAAGATTCAAAATGCCGCCCACCAATAGCGTCCCCAAGGTAGGAGAACAGCTCGGGAGCTTTTGAGTTTATTTTTTAATGAGAAATCAGTTCAAAAAAAAAAAAAAAAAAGAGAGAGAGAGAGTGAAAGAGAAAATTTGTTTCAGAGGTTAATTAACTGTGTTAATTAATCCCTTAACATCATAATTAAGTTCCTTGTCAAATATTAATGTAGTGATATAAATTTTTTCCTGCTGCAGTGAGGAAAGAAAATAATTTAAAAGTTGTGGTCTAGTTCAACCGTAAAACTTATTGTGGGAGAGCTTTAGTTGTACACCTTTCTTTTTTCCTCTTTCAGCGGAATCTCCATCGCTTTGTACATATTCTTTGTCGGAAACAGCTGGATTTTTCTATATTTTTCAATAAAAACGCGTTTCCCCCCCCTTCATGATATCAATGGTTATAAATGATAGTGTGTGATGCAATATGCAATTTGATATTCATCAGAATACAGTTAAATTAGTACACATTAAAAATATAACTAATTCGTGCTTATCTATGGATGTTAAATTTACAATTATTAACAGAAAAGGAGGTTTGAGGTGAAAATGTTGTACGAGATAATGTTAAGAAGGTCTTCTTCTGCACAGAAATAGTTCCTGTGAGTTCATCACATTGCAAGAATGATAGATCCTTCCTCCGCTTATCGTTACATAAAATGGGAGTCAGCACTAAGACCCCTAGAACAAAAGATCTGAGAGAATGTCCTTTCCTAAGCAATGAAACCAAGAATCTGGATCCATTAACTTGGTGATCTCCTGCACTCTGTTAGCCACAAATTGTTTCCATTCTTTTTGTGGAACCTTTAATCCAGAGCAGAATTATTTTAGATTCTGTTCAATGGTACACTTTGTGCTTCTTTTTTCTTGCTGATGATTTCTCGTACATTAGAACTCAAACGAGCCGCAACTAAAGCTCCCAAGAGTTCAAGTCGAGGTAAGGTAATACCCTTCAGCGGTGCCACTCTCGTTTTTGAAGTGATGAGATTTACAAGCACTTTGTGTTGTTTTTTCACTTTCACATAAATCGATGTTCCCTATTCGAATTTAGAAGCATCGCAAAAAGTGTGGATTTCAATTATGTCATTTATCCGAGCACTTGTAGAATCAAGAATAAATCTTGGAATTCCAAGTTGATTTAAGAGATGTAGTTCTTTGCACACATTTCCTTTATCTTTGGGGGTAAATTTTCATCCCAAGTTATTTTATTCATCCAATACTCCTATATGAGGCATTTCATTCTTATAAAGGAGAGGAAAGCAATCCAAGTGGGTCATATATCTTCCCTGCAGCTTGTAATAGGAATCCATTACTATTTTTGCTAGCTTAAAGGAATTCTAGCAATCCTTTAGTATACATCATCAGGCAATCATGTGCGGGTTGAAAAACCATGCCTAATACTTTTTACTTGCTTGTTTCGAAGCTGACAGATGTATCAACCGGATACGTGTCGAAACCTTCTGCTGCCCATTGATACATTAAGGTAGTACAAAAGTTTTCATATTTTCCCGAAAACATGGGAAGTGTTATTGGTGGAAATTTCGTCGGGACAAGAGAAGTTCCATTTTCATATTTATCTTTTTCAACTGCGGTCACAGATGATTTATTATTAGAGTTAATTAATTTTTTTAATTCTTATCTCTAAATCTTCGAGGCGAATTTCAAGTTTTCCAAATCTTCAAATTCAGCTACTTCATTCGGAGAGGCTTTTTCAAGTGCAAAGAAAATATTTTTCGGTACGTCAGTTTTCATCTGAAGTTGATCTACTTTCTTTGATTTAGCTTCGAGTTCCATTGGATCAATATCATCAGACATCTTCTCAACAAATGTTCCTATCCTAATAATACTTTCTTTCAAGGAAGCTTTAGCTTTGTTTAACTTTTCAATGTTATCCATAGTAATTGTTGGTTCGCGCCTTAAGGTCCGACTGGTCCAGAAACGTTCCTCACTGTAATTCGAATTATAAATTTTAACAAGTCTTTTAGACTAATTTTTTTACTAAGACTAAACAACCAAATCAGTTAAATCAATCATAAGTGAAATAATTGTGGGTTTCGGGGTAACAGTG
The DNA here is from genome assembly GCA_019974015.1 of Nephila pilipes. Taxonomy (NCBI): domain Eukaryota; kingdom Metazoa; phylum Arthropoda; class Arachnida; order Araneae; family Nephilidae; genus Nephila; species Nephila pilipes. The sequence goes on from BMAW01022125.1 coordinate 385,134, forward strand.
TTTACCCACGTTCGTTGTTTATAATTAAGGAGATTGTGAGTTCCAGCGAAATTGTTATTTCCCTCGTCTATTATTGTTGAAAGTCGTTCAATTTCCGCCGAGTTTTACAGAGAGCCTGTAAGAGATGCACACATACCAGGAGAATGAAAATTGCTTCTAACCAGAATTCATGGAAACAAACATGATTGAAAATTGGGGAAAAAATCATTTAATGATTGAAAAAAAAAATCGATCACAATTTTAAAAGTACTTAAAAAGATGGGGCTATAATGAAATAAAAAAAAAAAAAAAAAAAAAAAAAAAAAAACACCTCTACACGTATTACATTCATTTTCAAAGTTATATTTATTCTCCTTTTTTTGTTTTTGAAAAATATTGAATATTTTGAAAAATATTCCCTTAAAGATGCATTTTTATATATGTATACCAGAGTCTATTTAAAAGCATTTTTGAGGTACTATTTTTTAGGTAGCTTTTTAAATATTCCGCGTATTTTAAAACGGTCTTTCATCAGTACATATTGTAACAGGTAGAGATGAGTAAGAAAAAAAAATTTCTTGTCTGATTTACAGAGTTGCTTCGGGAAAGCTGACGATCTGTAATCACTGTCTGTTTCCACAAGCGAATACCTTATTAACCTTTATTGTATGTTAAAACGACACGGCACACAGCATTCAAATTCCCACAGAACACTAAAATAAACCATTTACAGTCTTAAAACTGATATTGTATAGTTCATTCACTTATGCAGTCTGAAATAAAAAATCATGAGACTACGCGCATGCGCGAAGTGTAGTCTCCTATCAAAAGCCGAGAAAACAACGTCAGACGCAACACCATCTGTCATCTGAAACTTTAATTTGATCCCAATTCTAAAGACTATAACTTACTTCTAAGCGTAGATATATTAATTAAAATTAGTTAAATAATAACAGTTCAGCAATTCAGATCAAGCAATCTTCAAAGCATTATTTCTTCATGTTAGGAAAAGAGGAAGTGCTCTCTTCTAGGTTACTGGTGGAGAGTATTATATTAAGTCTACCTGCATCCGTGCGATTCTATAAGAACCAAAGATTATTCTTACCCACATTTTCGGGTCCTATAAACTAGACTATTCTTGTAACAATAGGTGCGATCCGTCTGCATCGGATCCGTGTTCCTTCTAGAGCGCACATGCCAATAACACCTACGCACTGTTTAATTCCTTCCCCCTCTTACTGTCTTTCGACCAGTACCACAACTTTTCTATTACTATAATCTTTCTGCATCATCATATTCAAATCTCCATCGCTTTTATACTACGTCTTTACATTTATACACTACATGTCTAAATTGTACTTCATTTGGTTAAAAAAAATTTGGAAACTTAAATACAGGATGTTGCAAAAAAAAAAAAAAAAAAAAACTCGGACAAAGATAGGGCTTTATTCCCTTTTAATTTGACGATGAGATGAAAGCTGCCATTGAAGCTTAGTATCGACAGCAACTACCGGTATCCTTCTTCGAAAAGGTTGCCCGTCCAGTTACTTGTTAGGGCAAGAGCACAGACAGGAAAATGGCTTCGCGCGCGCACACACACACACGTGTATATATATATATATATATACATTTCTTTCTGTCTTTTTGTCTTTTTGAATATTTTGAATTATTCTTTCATAGATTTTCAGTATATTTATTTCATACATTCTTATGGTTGCTTTGCGCCTAATTATGTGTGGATTTTTTGAATAATGATATCTTTATGATTTGGATCTAATATTTGCATAATTGCTTATAGTTTATTTTGAATTCTGTTTGGATTCAAAGTTGTGACTATGTATTTTTTTTTTTTTTTTTTGATTATTGTTAATCTTGATATTTGTTATTTCTATTCTTTTAATAAAAAATTTAAAAAAAATTAAAAAAATTACATGCTGTTTCGGCGTTTTGTACCTAGGATGACTAATCTTCTTGAAACAACATAATGATTCGAGCTTTGGACTTACTGATCAAGTGATTTTAAATTGACTTTGCAGATTATAATGTTTAATTTTAATCTAAGATACGTAGGTATTGGTGAAAGATTGGTGATTTTGAAAATTATATTTTATGATAATGGAAATTTTTGAAAATTTAGCTACTGGCAATTTGGCTTACTTATGTTTGTCAAAGCTCGGTGATGTAGTATAATGGTATCTGCTTCATCGTTAGAAAGTTACCATTTTTGCAAATTTTGCTATTTTTTATAGATGATTGATGTGCACTCTTTTTATAATATTTTGAATATGAATGAGGAGAGTCATTTTTGTGGTCCCAAACGTTTCGATTCAGCATATAAAAAAACTATAAATTTTTCAGAAAATACAAAAAATCATTGTTACATTTCTTTCTGTCTTTTTGTCTTTTTGAATATTTTGAATTATTCTTTCATAGATTTTCCGTATATATATATATATATATATATATATATATATATATATATATATACAGAGAGAGAGGGAGAGAACACACAATTTTTTCAGGTTCAATAGTAATAGTGAAAAATTGGATAGCAAATAAAAATATAATGTTATTCAGAATGTATCAACAAATTTCAAAATCTCATATTTTCAAAAATGAACGACATAGAATTGTAAGTAAGACATAAATGTAAAGGAAAACTATGGAAGTTTCATAATGTGAAAAATTGATTACCTTCGTGTGTTTTTTGTGAAATTATTTCAAGGAAACTGTTTCAGATGCATTCACGGAGCTACCTCGCAGTTGGATCGGACGCACTGGACTAGACGACTCCATGTTGCATAGCAGGCCACTAAAGTCACATGACAGGGCCCCATACGATTTCTCCCTTTTGGAGTTTGTAATAGATAAAGTATATGGCCCACCATTACACAAAATTATGAGAACTTAAACAACGGATTTCTGCTGTTGTACAGTCCATTACCAATGACACTTTACAACGTGTTTAGTAAGATTTTACATATCGAATTGATACAAAGGGTATTTAAATGAAAATTATGAAACGACAATGTGGGTGTAAATGAAGATTTTATTCAAAGCATACACCATAAGCCTGAGCACAATGACCCGGTTAATTAACGAGCCAAAGGATTTCTTGATCCCAGAGTTCCTAGGGCCGTGACGAGACCCTTTTCATCACAGCGTCCTTGAGCTCGTCGTCCGAATTGAAGCGCTTCCCTTTTAGGTTTTTTTCAGGGAATAAAACACATGGAAATAGCAGAGCTACATATCCAGGCTGTAAGGCGGGTGTCAAGTGTGTGACCTTGGAGACGTGTAGATGCGCGTTATCATAGAGCAGATTCCCACCCTCCGTGAGCAGCCCTGGTCTTTTGTTCTCGATGGACCTGCGTAGGCTTCGGAGTGTCTCACAGTACACAGCGGAGTTAATGTTTCTTCTGTGCTCGAGGAATTCAACAAGTAACGGACCTTGGACGTCAAAAACGAAGTTGGGCAACGCCTTGCCTGCTGACGCCACGACTTTGAACATTTTAGGGGGAGAAGACGACGCATGTGCTTTCAATCCTGTGTCCCGCTTTGTCCCTGGCTCGTAGTGATGGTACCAGCTCTCATCACCTGCGAATATCCACTCCAGGAGAGTGGGGTCATCATGATACCGAAACAGATGTTAAAGTGCTAGCCCCATACGCAATTCCTTTTGCTGATCGGTAAGCTGCTTCGGGAACCACTGCACACTCACACACTCCGATAACGCAACCTGCCGTGAACAATTGTCCATACTGTTCCAAAGCTGACATCCAACTTCACCGCCAACAATCGCAGTCGGACACGCCAATCACTTGTTACTCGGTCGTCCACCTTACCGATGAGATCGGCCGTGATGACTGTGTTTGCCTTGCCTGGTCTCGGGTTATCAGCCAAACTCTCGCAGCCTGCACGAAAACGGGTAGTCCTTTTTCTCACTGACTCGTCGGACACACAGTCTTCCCCGTATACGGTCACCATCCGGAGATGAATAGCGGCCGGTTTAACACTGTCAGAAATGGGATAACGCTCCGCTGCTCCTCAATCGTGGAATTTTGCAATGTGAACTCCATCATGTCTTCACACGCATTTCCGCGTCAATTACATGGCGCTCGTAATAAGAGCTTCTGCTCTCTCCTGCGCATGCGAGCGACCGCACAAACTCCGAGACTCGCTATGTTCTCCTATAGCGGCATAGGCAAATATGTTAACGGTTACGTTGTTACGACGTTTCGTACATTTTTATTTGAACACCTCTTGTATTATACGTGTAATTAAAGGAAGTTATATCGAATACTTGTAAAAATCTTCATGTATTTGCCTTTGGAATTCATGTATCATTTATGAAAGCAGAGCATATTGAAATCGAATGGCTGATTTTAAATAACCCTGTAGTATGGCCATGGAGGCTCTTCTTTTCCATCAAATTTTGTATGCGTTAAAAAATTACTTGCTTTAATAGTTATCTTTTATTCTTAAAAGACTAACATGATTATTTTGAATAAAAATATCAATATTGGGTACATTTTTTAAGACTGATACAAGTAAATCTGTTGGAATCAGCTGTTAATAAAAAAAAATAATTCCCAGAGAGTAAAGAAGTCACACGAATACCGTAATATTTTTAAACACAGTGACGCGCCCCGAAATTAATTTTGGGGGTACATGTTATCATTGCCATAAAACAAACAATTTTATAGTTTATAACTACCTTTTTGGTATAAAGCAAGTAATGCGCGAAATTAGTCTTTTTTGACCTGTTTAAAGATGCCCAAGTTTTTATATTTAAAATTTAGGACATCTATAACAGAATAATATAATAATTATCCTGAAACATTTCAATTTCAAGAAAAAATCTTGGGGGTGCATAGGTCTCTTTGTACCCTCACTGTACTCCAATGTTTAGATATAACAAGACAACATTAAGCACATATTTTTTCCGCTGTCCGTTTATTGGAACATTCTTATGTGACGCGTTCTCTTAAGATTTTATGATGGTTCTTAAAATTGAGGAACATTCCAAAAGGGCTTCATTTTTCACGCGAATTACGTATAATTTAAAGAACATGTAACATTACAGTATAGGAGACGAAACATGGAACACATTTTATATTAGAAAAAAGGGGTTGATTGAGATAAAAAATTAGTATTATAAAATATGTTGTTCACTAAAGGATAGCAAAGTCTGAATATAAAATTGATGATCGAGCATTTTTTTTTTTTTTTTAATCGGAAAAAGAGTTTCAATTTTGGGTCCTATTCTTTAACATAACGCGAAGATAGCCCGAAGAGGAAGAAAATAATAATAAAAAAAAAAATTTAAAAAAAAAATAGAACGTTTTTATCCGTAGCCGTCCCACATTGGTTCATAGATCGAATGCTTGGAAGCATTCAAGATCCCGGATCATCGACGTCGAAACCTACGAAATGGCTCCAAGATAAATTTGTAAGGGTAATGTGTTTTTTCACCGGAATAAAAAAAAAATAATAATAAAAAAAAACCTTCACAGCGAAACATATTATGTGTGTAAATTCTGCAATGAATTCCTTCACCAAGGTATCTAAATTAAAACAATACAAGCATTCGTTTGTCATAGATCTCTAACTAATTTCTAAGTGGTAGTGTTGAAAAATAATTTGTGCAAACAAATGTTCGTTTTTGGCAATGATCTTCATTGTGATTACGAACGACCTTTCCACAATCATTTTTAGTATAAGTAACCATATAATTTTAAAGACAATAATAATGTACGCATTTCAAGGTAAGATGATAAAAATTATTTATTATTTTTTTAAGAGATCATTGGAAAAGCTCTCTCTTTTTGAAAAATTGCCAGCTCTAGTACTATGTTCGTGCAACGAAATTACCGTTAATTTAACATAAATTTTAACAGATCTAAAGATGACTTGGAATAACGTGCTTTCTTGGAGAATAAAACCTTTCACCTTCCTAGCAAGCGATGAGCTCGCTCAGAATCTATCATCGCCAAAACGCAAATCGTAATTATCAACGCTGTCAAATTGGTTGTATTCGTGAAGTCATACATCCAGGGGTCCTCCAAGCCCACACTGGGCGCGCCGCCGATTGCTAAACAGCACCGGTAAACACAATCTCTCTTTTTCCACTTTCCCAGCAAGATTCTGTTCCATTCCAACTAGCGACGTCCGCCCACCATTTCCTCTGAACTTTTCCTCTTTTGACCTGATCAGGCCGACTGCCCTTTTAAAGCGTGTTTGCCCCACTTCTGGGCAAAAAGGCGGAAGAAGAAGCGTTTAAATGAAAGCCTGTAAACGATTCGCAGGTAGAATGTGTCGTAGGTTTTCGGTTTTACTGGGTTGATTTGAGATGGATGATACCTGCCTTTTCGTGGTCTCCCCGAAACGTTGATGTTACTTCTAGTAGATTAATAAAAGATGTTTTTTTAGGTCTTACCGGAAGAGGCTCTTTAGAAAAACGTCTTTCGGAAAATTAATGACTGCAAACAAGTCTGTTTTTGAGATCCATAGATGTTTTTCTCAGCAAAATCTTTTCACTTAGAGAAATTGCTGTACTTTTGATTACCTGTTTTTCACCTTCCAAGTCCCCGCCAATCAATTACAGAGTATCTTTAGACTGATCTTAATCGAATAATTGAAAACGTGCTTGCATGTTTTTTATGCTCTTGTGTTCAAGTAATAATGCTTTTCTATTCACATAAAAACCAAACAAAGGTATTAAATGGCAGTAATTGAGTCAGAAATCTTTCGAAATTTATGTGTGTGTGTGCACGATACTAATTTCAAGTGTGTGGATGAAATTTATTAAATGTAAGTTATACTCTCCTCGACATGACTAAGCAGAGGAAGCAGAGTTTTATGCGGCAAGTGTCGCTTAAAAAAAAGGACGAAAAGCGATGGTTAGATGACGTCAAAACAGCTTTTATGCACACACACACGCACGCACACACACACACACACATATATATATATTAGTTTATATCAACCATCTTTAAAGTAAAAAAGATTTGATTTGTAATGATTTAATACAATCAAACAGTTAGCAAAAGTTTAATATCATTTAAAGCAATAATATCTGAGCTCGAAAATGTATCGGAAAGTTTATAGAGAATGCGCAAAACTGGCTTCTTGTGGGAATCCCTTGATCCCTAGCATTAAAGTATTTCTGTAACAACAAATAGCAATGTTTTTTCCATCATGAATAATACATCATACAAGTTTAACCCCAAAAATGGTCTTTTATAGTCAACTCTGAATTTAAGAAAACTCAAATTTATAACATGTCCTTGCTAAAACTTTTTAATACTTTTCACTTTGAAAGTGGAATTTAGCCCCTTTGCCAATGATATATTTGTTTTCCTCAATATGCATAACACATTGAAACTTTTACGTCTTTCTTAAAAAAATATATATAAAAGATTCACACGAGAACGGAATGAAAAAATTCATACGTGTTGTAATTATAAAGTTTTTACATGTTGTGCATTGATTGTTTGTTTTTTCGAGATATAGAGCAACAAAGGCTATTATCCCACGTCGTACATTATTGATTATAAACACAATTTTAACATTTTCGATAATTCATATCTCTATAGATTCTAGCTCATATCTGTCTAGTTTATTCTAGTTCATATCTATCTAATTTATTCTAGTCCATATCTATTCGCCAACAGCCCTCGTGCTGCTTCTAAGAGTGTGACGTTAATAATACAACCGACGTAGCTCATACCTATTCAGTTCACAGCTATCGATAGAATCATAGTGTTAAATGCAATCGATAACTCACATTTTTCAATCGATTCTAGCTCGGGTCTATTTAGTTAATTTTAGTTCATATCCGCTCGGCAACAGCCTACGTCTTACTTTTAAATGTGACGTGAAACTAATAAACGATGTAGTTCATATCTATTTAAGTTTTATCGATAGAATCATAATGTTATTGATATTTCATATCTATTTTGTTCACATCTATCGATAGAATCAAAGTGTTAACATCTATCTGAATGGATCGCCCCGAGTGGCTCAGTTCTTTTGACGTGTCTGCGGGATGAACAGTTCTTATGGTTTTCCCCTAGAAAATTTTTTCCTTTAAAAAAAATGGTATTCGATTCTGATGCATCAGAGGTCTCTGACCAGGAGTAACAAAATGGCTGTTCGATCAGATCTACGCATACGTAAAGCGACAGCAGCAGCTGAGTCGTCATGTTCGCGACATTATTTCAGTCGAATTACAGGTTCGAGATCTGATGTCACTAATGATCTGTCGAGTAATGGGGATGATGCATGTTAAATCTATAGATACTCCTAAGGCATGGTGGGGAAGTTTGGAGGGGGGGGGGGAACAGCTCAGGTGACGTTCTCGTCACTTGACCGAGTCACAATGTTACGAGACCATCACGAAAAGTCCCGTGTTGCTTCTACAAAAAAGTATGGCGTTAATAAACAAATAATCCGTTTTGCCCGATTCGAAGTTTGACTTAACACAGCCAAAACGCCTTGTCAGATGGCGAGGTCAAAATCTAAGAGCCAGGCGTTTCTTATATCATTTTGGAGATAATTTTATCATTTGTCTTACTCCGCTCAGAGTTAGTCTTCTTTAAGAGTTTCGCAACCGGAAGAAACAAGTTCGTATCTCTAGGACCGCCTGTCTCTATCGGGAGCATCTATCCAGATTGGAGGGATTTTCGCCAGTAAACCTGAATCCATGAACTAACGATTTAAATTCTAAATTAAATTAAATAATGAAATAAAAGTAATTTAAAATGAATTATACAAAATATTATAAGAAATAACAGAATTAATAACAATGAAAATAAAATAAAAATAATTAACGCAATAATATAATAATAAATAAATTAATGAATTAGTACTATGAAATCAAATAAGAGAATAATAAAAAATAGTAATAAACAAATAAAAAAGTTCCATGCAAAGTTTTACAAAGAACAGATTTAACCACCCAAGATGAGCTTTTTTTAGTAATTATTATTAAATTACTGGATTAAATATAAGAATTAAAGTAAACGACGAAATATCGAGAAATAGACAATAGTAAACTTTTTCGATATTAACATTAAATAAAACGATAAATTTTTAAACCGATTATATTTATACTAAATGTAATCAAAATTAAAGCAAACGATAAATTATTAAAGTGAATATTATATCAGCTATATGTAATTGAAATGAAAGGAAACGATAAATTATTAAATTGAATATATTTAAGCTGAATGTGATTAAAATTGAAGCAAAGAATCAAAAAATTGAAAAGTGATCTGGTACGCCAAAAACTGGTATTCAACTAAATCAATAGCCCCTTGGGTGGCTCATTGAATAATATTATAAAATAATATGAAACAAATTTTTTTTGAAAAGTTAGTTTTTAAGACGATCCAAATTGATGACGCAATTGGTGTCAACGGTGTATCAATTGTTAGCTAAGAGCTATAAGAGTTGGCTCGGCACGTGTGAGTCGGGAGAGCAAGCAGCAGGTACGCCCGTGTGGGACAGTCGGTTTTAAAGGGTAACTCACATTTATGTGAAAGCAGCGGTAGCCTAATCGCGCACCCTCAACCGGAGTTGTTTTCCCTCTAGCCTTGGGTTCGAGTCCTGACACCACTAATGTTCCGCCGAGTAGAGGGGCTGATGCACGTTTAATTTTTCAAGATTACAAATCCTATTGGCGGGGTGGAAATTTGGAGAAGGAGATGCCAGCTCAGTGCCATCCTCGTCACTTGATCGCGAGGTTCAAAGTAACGAGTCCATCACCACTAGTCCTCGTGTTACTTCTCGCTATAAGTTTAATAATCAGTCTCACATCCCATTTATGTGTTATATTCTCCTCTCTCTAATCTATATATCGCTCCATCAAAATCAACTTCAATCGCCCATCAAAGAAATTTCAGCGCAACGTGAAGCAATCATTTAATCCCACGAAATGGACTTTGAAACACATCACTATTAATTTTCGCTCTCGAAGCGACTCTTATAAGCATCGTAGTTACTATTATCATTAATTGTTAAGAATGATAAAAACTTTCAGCGAACTATCTGCACCCGAAGGACCAATTTATTGTCGTCCTCCCACGCGGAAACCACGTCCAGACTCTTAATGGATTCCTAATGAGGCTCGCTCCGAGTTCTGTGGAAACGCAAACAAAAGACAGACCTTGGACAGTCATTGCGCGCGGCTCCCGAGAAAGAGAACGAATTGGAAAATGGTTTAGTTATCAACTCTCTGAGGGAGAACAGTAGGGATAATTGGAGTATTAATGCACCCCCTCCCCACCAAACGACCCTCGTTGTAAAGAGGAAAGTTTGCAAAACACACCTGCAGGTTGCATTTAAGATTTTTATCACCTGTTGATAATTATTCGCAGCGATATGAAGAGATTACAACATTGTGAAATTACTAAAAAAAGAAATGTCGCAATGTTTTCAAGAAAATATGCGAAGGAAACGCTTAGATCGTAACAAAAGTCAATGCGCACTAACCTTCATCAACAATGGATGCATTTTAATTATATATGTGTGAATTTTTTTTATATGCCACATTATGGGAATTTTAGACTGATAGATTGAGGTTAAATTCTAGGGTTGCATAATACTTAATGCTAATTATCATAGTTTCTTTGATCTACAATTATATGGCAGGGATTATATTACTTCACTTCACTTCTCTCTCTCTCTCTCATATATATTTTAACTTTTTATTATTCCAAAATAATGAGGACTTCTTTTTTAAATTATTAATAACGAAAGGTTCAATTATTTCAGTCAACGACAAGAGCAAGCACTTCTCAAAATTCACGAGGATTTGTTTGATGCCTGCTTTTACCAGTAATGAACTTAATTTTCAAAAAAAATGCAATAAAAATTTTTATCGTAAAAAGTTTCTACGCATATGTTTGTTACCTGCTTTCACCAGAAACGAATTTAATTTTCATAAATATATAATAAATTGTTCTAAATTTCTTTAGAGGATTGAAATTATATATATATATATAAATGCTTTAGTTTTAATAACTAGAAAGATTATTATCCGCTTCAACATTACATCATTTGCTATAATTCTAACATTTAATTAAGTACTGTAATAATTATTTTTCAAAATGTTACCACCTTTGGAGGATAAGTCTGTTCTTTGCAAAATTTTGTATAGAAGAATTTATTTTATAAATATTGTAAGATAAATAATTAAGATATAATTATTAATCTCCATTGTTCCTCATAAGGATTATTGGTAAAACTAAATCTCGAAATTGCGATCCCCGAGATTCTAGATCAAGAGTCTATTATAACGGATTTCAGTTAGAACAGACTGATTGTTTATTAATGTTGTACAGAAGCAAATCGAGGTCCATTAGCGATGAATCTCGTCAGGTCAAAAGATGAAGACACCATCTCAGCTGCACTCTACTTTCTTAATTATTACACCATCCCAAGATGAGGACGTCGGGGTTTCCGAGTGTTCACTGTCACGAATTCATAGCCGACTTTCTTTCCGTCGAGTTGTGGGTATGGGTGGGTGTTGGATCTTTTCCCAATAAAAACCCGCCGTGTAGTGGAGTTGACGCATGTTAAATATGCTCGAAGTTCCAAATCTTCCTGTTGTAGTGGTGAGGAAAATTGGATGCGGGAGTTCCTGCTCAAGTCTCGACCTCATCACTTGTCCGAGACTCAAATTTACGAGGAACGTCGCTAAATTTCTCGCCCCAGAGTTGCTTCTAAGAGCGATGTTCATGAACAATCAATCTATCAAATAAACGTGAGTCCCGGAAGATTAAATGTGTATTAGTCCACCCCCTCTCTGCTGCACAATGGGTTTTAAATGATATCAGGACTCGACGTGGCTGCGGTAGCGTAGTGGTCACGGTTTCGGATTCGTAACCAGTGGTTTTCGTTCAGTCGCGGGTTCGAACCTTGTCTGCCGTGAAGCCGGAGTTGATGCACGTTAAATCTGTCGGGGTCCACAGTCCTCCCCATGGCGTGGTGTGGAAGTTAGGAGAGGGGAGTGCAGGTCAGGTGTCGTCCTTGTCACTTGACCGAGGTTCAAAATTACGAGATCCGTCGCCAATAGTCCTCGTGTTTCTTCTAGTACGACGTTAACACAAACTAAACTAATCAGGATTTGATGGCAACAACGTCGCCATGTGCTCTCGATGATGACCAAAGGGCTATGACGACCTTCAGGATAGAAGAAAATAATTCCTTTAATATATAACATTGGACTCTATTGCGATTTTCCCTTTTCAAACCTTGGGGAATTTTCTAATTGAATTTTTTCACATGAAACCTCACCCATTAAAATAAAACGTAATTAATGCAGATTAGATTGAAATTCTGAAGCGTGATAGCTAGATTTTGTTTAATGAATATATATATATATATATATATATATATATATATATACGTGTGAGCTAATCTCGTTCTTGATCTAAGAAGTAATCAGATGGATCTTAGAAGTGATAGGAAAAAGGTTTCAGCTATCCAATCAGCACCTTCCTCTCCAGTCTTTGGAGAGGAAGGGGCTAGCTCATGTATCGTCCTCGTCATTTAGGTTCAAAATTACGAGGTCCGCTACTAGTGGTCCTCGTATTGTTTCTTAGTACGATATTAATAAGCAATAAAAAAAATCTTGTCTAGATTAGTTTAATCAGATATTTGATGCAGTTTCGCCGGATCTTGCGTCATAAACCCTAACAGTCCCCCATTCGGACATTTATGATCTAAGCAACGAATGAAATACAAATATGTATTGCAGAGGTTTTTAAAATTCCTCTAAAAATTCAATTCTATTGAAATTAAACCTATATTTTAAATTTATTTGCTCATTAGCACATTGTTAATTGTTTTCTTGACTGTATATGCGTGTATTTGGAACGTAAAATATGCATTTCCTTAGCATGGAAATTTTTAAAAAAATTCATAAAAAAATATCTCGCATTTTTCTTCACATCTACAAATTGTTAATTAATTTGCGTAGAGTCTAATTTACATAGAGCTGTTTGGTTTGTCTCTTTGTGTGAGTAATTTTTGTTTTTAAAAATGCTGTAAATTAAATCCGTTGCTTAGTTATATTTTAAGGGTAACATGCATGCAAATATTCAACTATATGGATTATTGAATAACTGGACGCGTAAAAATAGATTTTTAATTAAAGCCATAATACGTTTTGTATTGACTAACTCTAATTATATTCATCCAGTACATAACCTGAAAAGTAACCAAAAATGTGTCAACAACCCTTCAAAACAGATACAAACACGTACATAAAAATCAAGAAAAAAAAAAAAAATCTATAAACGGAATTTCCAGCTAGGAAATTGAATGTCTTTTTTTTAACCGTTCCTGACACAGATGTATACGTCCAATTTTTTAATGATTTTTACCCCGGCTCCTGGACTTAACAATGGGAGATCGCGTGTTTCTGTCCACACGCACGTTTTCATATCGTAACTGCGCATGCGTTAGACATTTTTGTTTAAGTGTAAGGTCAAAAAATGAATGACAGTTATAACTTCCTATTCTAATACAAAGAAAGGATTATTTTCTGCGGATGTACGCGAATAAATATGAAAGGATGGAGATCATATTTTTGGATTCCGCAATGATACATTTGAACACGGTAGTCAAAGCGTTTCAGGATTTTGTGTTCCAAAAGCTTATTTATACGTATATTTAAACACTCGGACTCCGTCAACCCCTAGTAGTTGGGGTCCAAAGTGAACTACGAATTAAAATATTAATATAAACTGAGCAATAATATAAATTCTAACTGTGACATGAATTTCCTGCGTTACTTCTACACTCTTTCGATATAATTTTCAATTATTTCTTAAATTATTTATACAAGGAAAAAAATCTTTACAAAACTCTTAAAAATTAACCATTAAAAATTGTTGAGAGTATAGCTAATCTCACTAGTAGCGAGATCTTGACTGTAATTTTTTCCAACCAAAATAATGTAAATTGGTACATTTCATTTTCCGAGAAAAAGTGATTCATATGCAATCCAAACACTGAAATCTACAGAAAGTAAATAAAAGTATTAGAATGGACGACCCCCTCTCTAAGCCGCAAACTTTCAAATGTTACGTCTCAAAGCCAACCGCTAGTTCATATCCCCTTAGCCGGGTTCTTATCTTCTGTCTTTCGGGGTGACAGTCACTGTTTGCACTTTTCTATCAGGAGACTTGCGGGTTTTGGTTTCTTAACAGATTCCTACTCAACTCCTGAGCTTCCCAAGAGTTAAGGGGGTCGGTTTGTAGTGAATTAATTTTTAAATATTCGTTCTTTTTGTTTTAAGAATGAGAAAAAGAACAAGAAAACTATAGTATGAAAAAAATATGGTATTCGATAAAAAAAAAAATGATTTGATATTTCAGAAACATATCTTTGAAATTAAAAAAAAAAAAAATTATCTGCCTGAATTGAATTAAAATTTTTTTTTTTTAATTGTGTATAGTTGTGCGAGCATGTGGGAGAAAAATAATTTCACACACTTATTTTCTGAAAATGATATTGTTTATAAACAACAGTTTTGTGTGGTAAACGCGTTAAATCCCGCACTTACTGCAGCAATCTCGCCTGTCGGAAAAAGTTTTCGCTTTTTCAGAACTTTTTTTTTTAAAAAATGACTTTTTATGATTATTCTTTCGTCGGTTGATACAAATTTATTTTGGCCGCGATAGCCTAGTGGTCATGGTTTCGAATTCGTGGCCGGGGTTTTTCGTTCAGTCGAGGGTTCATCCTTGGCCGCTGAAGACCCGCCGTGTAGCCGGGGCTGATGCACGTTAAATCTGTTGAGGCCCAAAGTCCTCCCGTTGGAGTGGTGTGGCAGTTAGGAAAGGGAGATGCCAGCTTAAGTGTATGTCCTCGTCACTTGACCGAGATTCAAAATTACGAGGTCCGTTGCCAATAGCACTCTTGTTGCTTCTTGTGCGATGGTAATAAAAACCAAACTAAAATCTCCACACTGTGGGTATTAAGAGGCATCGTTATTCGATCTCGCGCTTTGACGGAAACAATGACGGTCGTGAGTTCGTGACCTTGATCCCTAGACTGTCATGGCCACGATATCAAACAAGGAATATTTTGACTGATTTTCATCCAATCAATAATTTTTGAACAGTTTTTTGATTTTAAAAATTTACATTCTAAACGTAGTTTGAATTCCGACCGCTGTGGCTGGATAACATTTCCGGGTTCTTCTTGAATGAATAAAACATGTAGGACAGAACGAAGCATCATTACAGCTCACGAAACCGCCATCAAGTAATGAAGAAAAAGATTAAAATGTGTTTAACGGGACAAAGAAACAAAGTTGGCATCGCACTGGAGCACCGCGGCACGCTACGATCCGGTTGAATGGACTTTTGCCAAAGTTCTGAACACACCTCTTAACTTAATGAGTTCTTTTTTTTTCTCCCTCAAATAGAATTATGACTGGAAATATGATACGAAGACGGAAAACAATTTACAATAACCCTTTCCGCACATTTTCCGAAATAAAATATCTAAAAGTCAAGATTTAAAGGCATTGAATACACGTAATCTATGAAATGAAATCTATCGTTTTTTTATACGGGATAAATAAAAAGTCTCTTGTACCTTTCAGGAAAATGACATATGGAATGGGATATAAATTTTTTAGTAGATCGATTACATGTACCTCCTGAGGGAATGTACCACACTTTTAGTGACTTTATACTGCTTTAATTTTCAATATTACTTGTGACAAATTAGAAGAGGAGGGGGAAGCCTAAAGAGCACGAGAAATTTCTTTATTAAAACTGCTAAAATATAACAAAGAAAAAGAAAAATATTCGTATGTCATCTACAATATAATCCAAAAGATCTACCAGCCTACGATATTTTTATTACATTTCATATAGAGTAAAACCTCGTTAATTATTAATAACTGGGACCAGTTCGAGTTGTCCGGGGAAAGGGAAAATATAAAATAAAATATACTTACAGAATATCATCTTTATATTGAACAAATCGAGTATCAATCATAATAAAAGACGATAAAGATGTCTGGTTTGCAAGCAATAGAAATTATTTTATGGCCGCAGTGGCCGAGGGGTCATGCTCGTGACTGGCGCTGCTTTCGTCCGGTTGTGTGTTCGAGTCTTGAAGTTGCTAAAGACCCGCCTTATAACAAGGCGATGCACGTTAAATCTGTTGAGGCTTCAAGTACTCCTAAGGCGTGGTGTGGAAGTTTGGAGAGAGAGTGCCTGTTCGGGTGTTTTCCTTGTCACTTTACCAAGGTTCAAAATTATGAGTTCCGTCGCTAATCATCTTCATTTTGCTATTAAGACCGCTGATGCACGTTAAGGGCTGATGCACGTTAAATCTGTCGGGGTCCGAAGTCCTCCCGTTGGCATGGTGTGGAAGTTAGGAGACGGGGTGTGCCAGCTTAGATGTCGTCCTCGTCACTTGACCGATGTTCAAAATTACGAGGTCCGTCGCCGATAGCCATCGTGTTGCTTCTAGTGCGACGTTAATAAAAACTAAACTAAAATAATCCCTTATGAATTGAGTTTTGCTGTGAACAGGTTCCTTTTGACGTCATCGGCTGTCTCGAGTCGAGTGACGGGTCTCGTCCACACGTACACCGAAACCGGAATATCACTAGTTGTGATTTATGTGCAGTTATCTTAGACTCACAGAGACAAGTGCTTTTGCGTCGGGGGCATATGCAACCAATAATTCTAGGCTGTGCTGCAATCTAATGTTTAAGTACTGATTCACCGCTTCGGAGCTGGGTAGGTCTCGACTTCGCAGAAAGAGAGAGCTATTGGCCTTATAGTGCCGTCAGCAGATTCGAACCTTAAGCCAGTGAGTTCGAAGATAAGTTAACCGATCGCTTTTTGCACGCTTTTACCAACCAGGCTGAGAGAGACGTCTCTTTCAGGTTAGCTATTAAGACATTTTTTTAACTTGTGGCTTTGTTGTTGAAGAGAATCGCTGCAAACTTTTTATTTGAGTAAAACAACAATTGTTTCAACAGCACTATAGTGAGCGTACCTTATTTACTTAAAATTATCAATATTACGCGAATACTACATTCAATATGAGTAGTTTTATGTGTAGGTAGTGTAGCGAACACGGCAGTTTTTTTTTATTTAGTTTTTATTAACGTCGCACCAGAAGCAACACGAGGGCAATTGGCGACGGACCTCGTAATTTTGAACCACGGTCAAGTGACGAGGAAGACATCTGAGCTGGCATCCCCCTCTTCTAACTTCCACACCACGCCAATGGGAGGACTTTGAGCCCCGAACAGATTTAACGTTCGGCTACACGGCGGGTCTTTAGTTGCCAAGGCTCGAACCCGCGACTGAACGAAAACCACCGGCCACGATTCCGAAACCATGACCACCAGGCTACTGCGGTCACGAACACAGCAGCAAAGAGCAGACGATTTTGTCGGAGATGAGAGGCTGCAGTATTCGAGCGGTCATGATCTCGAGCTCGCGGTCGGCGTTGTTTTCGTTGAGTCGTGAGTTAGAATCTTAATGTCTCCGAAGACTACCGTGTAGTTGGGTTGACGAGGCGTTGAATGTGTTGAGACGTAAGGAATTCCCGTTGACGTGGTGTGGAGAGGGTGCCATTCCAGTAGTTATTCTCATCACCAACCCAAGATTCAGGTTGATTGCCAATAGCCTTCATGTATGACTAAAATAAAACAATCGCAAAGTTGTTTTTTTGCATTTTTCATTTAGACGATGTAGCACCTCGAGAGCCAATTGTCACTCATGATAAGATGTATAATTAGATTTAGCTCACTTTGTACTGAACATTTGTAAAGTGCCCCCCTTTCTTTTCATTCAAACATTCTTAGCAGTTATAAAATTTCAGTAAAGATCATAAATTTTCCATAATAAGTGTTTCAAACAATCGTCTTTATTGAGGAAAATTGAAGATCGGTTCTTTATATATATATATATATATATATATATATATATATATATATATATATATATATGTAACATTATTCCTATAGACTTTTGTAAAGTAACATACTATCAAT
>BMAW01022125.1:406365-434636 GCA_019974015.1 Nephila pilipes
TATTATTCATTTAAATTAATTATCCACCTTCCTTTATTAATTTCATCTATAGAAATCATCTAAAACTAGACATACTCCTTTTAAATTACAAAACATCTTTAAACTTAAAATAGTATGTTGATAATTAAACATTCAAAATTTTTACTTTCATTATATTAAAACACATTGTTGGTTTTCATTTTAAAACCATATACATATCTATTTCATAAAGTATATAACATTTCTTATTTCACAGTCAACTTCATTCAAATCAATATATTATTTATCATTTCAAGTAATGTTTAATAACAATATGCTTCATTCAAATCTAAAATATCAATAATATTCAATCTAAACTAAAATATAAAATTCATAGATATTTCTTTATAATATTTTAGAATATCCACCACACAGATCTAATTAAACATTAGCCAAATATTTTTCTTACAAAATTTAAATCATATTCATTTATATAATACATATTTTCTAGTTTGTTTACCTTGTAGCAATAATAAGATTAATTTGTGGTTTCAAAATGTTTCACTAAAATATTCTGAAATAATATAAATAAACTTTGTTTCTATTTCATGACACAAAATAAAATGTTATTTCTTATAAGACTGTAATAAAAATCCATTTAGAATTAAACAAAGTTATTTCATCATGTATGGGTTAATATCACATTTTTATAGTTAAAACTTTAGAACCAGACACTTTTAGAACAATTCCCAAACTTAATACACATGGTGTAAATATTGTCTGTAAAAACACTTCTATAACATTTAATCAAATTCCAAATATGTTAACTTTTATATTTCATAAGAACTATAAGTATCAAATCAGAAATGAATACCAATTTCAATACATCAGGTAATGTTATTCAATAATCAATTTACAGGAATAGTTTAAAATTACTAATTAGAAATTAATTTAATTTTACAATTTGTAAAATAAAATTTACCAAAATTTAACTTAGCTGACGTAATCCCAGAAGGAAATATATTTTCTTCTAAGTTCAAGCATACATGGTAGGCTTTCACCCTGCTTCCTAATTAGAATCTCCACTCGGTTGGTTCTGAATGATATAGGTCAGCTTGTATTAAACATCTCAAAAGACACGTATTGAAAAAGTCCTGAAACTTGATGGAGATATGACCGGCGCATTGCAACGGTATCGATGAATGTAAAGGAAAGCACTAATGCTGTTGATTTTGCTATGGCCTTCATGCGTGGGTTCTGGTATGATCTCGGTCGTCGGGAAACGGAATTCCAGCCAGTTTTACACGGTCTCAATTTCATATGTTATCAAAATTTAAATCTCACGTTTCCACCAGTGAGAACTCATCCTGCCGGCTAAATGTAACATTATCTCATAGACTTCTTAAAGTAACATACATCAATAACATGAGGCTTAGTGACTTTCTCTTTATTTAAAGCTGTGAGAGAGAGACCTTACTTTCATTACGTAGTCATTTCAATCACTTGAGATAAGAACAATGTAGAAAAAGCAAGCGTAAAAGGAAAGAGAGTTTTGTATATATACTAGGAAAATTCCATCAAACGTCAATAAGCACTGGTAAGAATAGGGACCTCTCAGGAAATATAGCAGATAGGAATTCAAAGGATTGTTTTGATAGATTTATAATTAGTTTAAGCAGAATTAACCTTTCAAGAGCGCGTGATGTAATGGAAAAGTAGGATACTTTGAAGGAGATCAGGAAATAAGAAGAACTCTTTACTTTGTTAGGGAATGATAGAATAGAAAGTTAATTATTATTTTAGGGATATTTAATTAAAAGTTAAACTATTATATATATATATATATATATACGAAAATTATGTTCAGAATAGAAAATGATTAAAATTTCAGAAACATTCAATGCTTTATTTCAGAGTTACATAGTTACAAAGTAACGAGCTCAATAAGGTATTCACCCAGCTCTAGCCTGGATGCAAGTTACCACACGACGTGGTATAGAGTGATAAAGCTCTCTAATGGTCTGCTGCGGTATTTCTTGCCAAATTTGCTCCAATTGTCGGACTAGGTCATCGACATTCCCTGGTAGATGCAGTCGTCTTCCCATCATATCCCAGACATGCTCGATTGGAGAGAGATCTTGCTGGCCAAGAAAGTGTTTGACAAGCTGTAAAACAGTTCACACCAACACGTGCCATATGTGGTCTGGCATTATCTTGAAGAAAAATAAGGCCAGTGTACTGCAAAAGGAACGGTAGCAAAACATGTCTCAGAATATCGTCGACGTACCGCTGTGCTGTAGTGTCTCTAATGATGACCGAAGAGGTCCGGCTATCAAGAGAAATGGTACCCCAGACCGTAACTTCTGGTTGAGAGCTTGTGTGGCGTGCAATAGTGAAAGCAGGATCGGCACATTGCCATGGGCATCTCCAGATACGTCTTCGATGATCGACATAACACAGTTGGAAACGGGATTCGTCGCTAAACACTATACGTCCCCAGTTAGCATCTTTCCAACCTGATTGAGCCAAGTATCACTGTAATCAGGCTCGACAGTGTACAGGCGTGAGTGGCAGGTGGGGTGGCGGTCGGTACGAGCGTAGATTTTGCTCTATCAGCCGTTTGAGAATGGTCAAGGTGGACACTCGTGTGCGGGTCGCACGTCTGATGGTTGATAACGAAGAATCAGGCGCTGTGACAACTGATCTGACAATCACCCTGTCCTCCCGTTCTGCTGTGGCCTTAGGTCGACCGCTACCATCATGGCGCTAAAATCTGCCAGTTTCCACCCATTCTTTCCTACATCTTCTAATCGCCGCATCGGTTCGACCCATATGAAGAGCGATTCTCCGATTTGCCCAACCTGATCTTTTATTCCAACAATACGACCTCTTTCAAACTGTGACAGTTGCTCATAATGATCTCGAATCCTACGGTGAGGCATTTTTTCAATCATTAAAAGGTATCTTAAATAGCAATGCAACAGAAAATTTGATCATTCGATTGAGAATCCCTTCATATATACTCCTGCAGAGTGCGCAGTTACGATGCGCTGTAGTCCCCGCTATTTATTCATTGGACACCAAATTTTAATTATTTGCATATTCGGTCCAAATGTCTTTGCATACGAAATTTCATTACAATTGGGACAACTCTTTCTTGGTACGTCGTTTTTAAATTCCTACTATTATAGTTCTCACTCTCTCTATACATATATCTTGTTCAAATTTTCAATCGTTAATAAAATGCTTTTTATTCATCCACTCAAGATCGATTCCTTTTTTTAAATCTGTAGTGGATGACACTTGATGTTAATACAGTTTTTCTAATATTAATTCATTTAATTAAATTTCCAGTTTAAATTCCATCCATTTAATTTACCAGATGACTTAAGAAACAAGCCAATGCTTCTACTATGTCATTTGTCTTGCAATGGCAAAGTTGGTAGAGTGTCGGAGTAGAGTTTTAATGGCTTAGGATCGAATCTCGTCGAAGCATAAATTTTTTTTATTTGATTTTCAAATAATTTTAGTTTTATGTAGGAGAAAAAAATTTCTCTTGTATAAGATATTTAGCAGGATATGAATTTAAGAATAAATACAGGAATAATTTAAGAATAATTAATTAATAATATTAAAAATCTACACGTAAGTGACGAAGCGTGTAGATCGCTAGAAAAAAAAATTCTTTTGCCACTTAATATTATGATTCTGTCATATGCATATACATATTTATATTAATTGTAATTATTTAACAAAAAGTAACTAAAATAAAAAATTTTCTTTGTTGGCCTAAGTAGAAATTGACTTAATTTTTTTTTATATTACTGGTTTTTGTTTTAGAGTGTATATATATATATATATATATATATATATATATATAAAAATATATATATATATATATATATATACATTGTTTGTACCGACCTATCTCGGTTATCCGGAGCTTTGAATGAAAGTGATCTGTCTTAACAGGGCTTTCTACTGTATTAATATTTCCATTACAAGGAAATCTAATTTCCTTAGAAAAAAGTTTTAGGAACAGAAATTGCTTCTTAAAATTATTATCATTATCTGACACATTGTCATTTTCGTGATCGTACACAGGTTTTAAATTTCTAAAATGTGAAACAAGTTCATATTTTATAATTACGTGATTGTATTCAGTTCGAAACAATTTTATCTTGGTCACTGCTGGCAATCGACATAAATATGAATATATTACATACAAATAAAAAAAATTAAGAAGTTAATTTCTTACATTAATTCATTAAAAATAAAATTAGTAAAAATTTTTAAACAAAAGCTTCACACTTACAGGAATTAATTTAAAGTTCTCTCATACAATTTATTAAAATGAGAGAAGAGAAACGGCTTTATGAAATGACGCGAAAACACACAAGAAGTTCGATACTGTCCAGGGGAATGTGAAGGCTCGTGCGAGTGCCTTTTAAAACAGTTCTTGTAAATACGTCAAACGCTCAATTTTCTCCTTCGGGATATTTACAGTGGCAGCGTCAACAATGCCTAAAATTCCCAAATAGCCTATCAATGTTATGAAGACTGATTGATCTGTTCGATAAAATCACTCCAGAGGGATGGACAATGGGTTATTGTTCGTCGTGGATAAAATAACAAGAAGAGAAAGTTCAACAGATAGATCACCTTTCTTTAGATCAGCGCACTCTGCAGATGATGTCAGACCTTATCTACAAATAACCAGCGAATTTCCGAAAGGGCCGTCAATCCCAAGGGGGTATTAGGACCGCGATAAATTCGAGGTTGGCGTGTAGTCGGCTCGAACTTCGATTTGACCCAAAACTTCCACAGGGAATTGAGAGAATGGTTGAGAAAGCACCCGTCTTAGGAATGGAGTAATTCTTTGCAGTTTTGTCCATTTATTGTTTTTCTTACTTGTAAGTAAATGAGTATGACGCCTTTCGCATTCCAGAAAATCGCCGCCGTAAGTATCACTGTCTTTTTGCCTTCTTTGGAGAATATTCGCCAAAATGAGCCCATTGTTTTGGTTGTTAATTGATTTCCAGCGTTTAATGAAGAATCCAGTTCTCATCGAGGACGATAACTCGACGCGGCAACAGTGAAATTTTTATTTGGCTGCAAATGGCTGCCAAATCAAAACTAACTTATGAATCAGTGGCAAATTAGTTTTGGCTCGTCTAACAGACAGCCGCATGCAATGGTTACATAATTTTTCTTTAGCAACGTCATCTGTCATCACAAACAGGTACCTTTTGTGCCATCATCGTTCAGAGGTTATTGTTTTTGTGAAGACTCTCCTCGTGTATATCACGGAGCGTGATCTTAACTTGAAGTATATTATTTTCAGCTTGAAAAATGTCCCAATATAGTCATATAAGCTCGTATGGTTCTGCAGCAGATATCCACGAGGGACAATCGTAAATTTTTTACTATGCTAAGAAATAACTGAAAATTTCGTTATTATCCAGGGTTATCGGAAAGTTTTAATTATTACTAAGAGATAATCAAGATAGAAACTAAATTTTTATTTGGGATTCTTAAGATTTCTCTCTCTCCCCCTATATATATATACACACACTCAATCACCCTCTAGAGTTATACATTTCTCCCAGTGTTTCTTGACTTTTCGAGGGCTACCATTGCTACATTATACTGAAACCTTCAAGTACGGACGATGAAGTGCTTTGCATTTTGTTAACATGTTTCATTCATTTACTGAATAACAAGTTTAGTTGTCTTATTCGTAAGGGTTCAGCAGACTGAACCCTTATCTTCTTCATACTGCGAGTTACTTCAGTCTACGGATTCCTGAACCAAATACTTTAACATGAATATCTGTAATTCACAACATTATATATATAAGAATCACTTAATATGTAGAATACATTTTATCCAGATATCTTGGTTATTTCATTGCAAAAATTAAAACTTTACGATATCCCGTCGTACATATCATATTGGTTCTTTAAAACTGTTTTTGATACATTTTATAAAATCGCCTTTCTTTTAAATTTTAATAAGTAAATTTAAGTAATGATTTAAAATTACAATACCAAAAACAAAGCAAGAAGCATACTTCATTTCAGAAACAAGGCAAAGTTTTAAATGAAGGTGAGATTCGAAATATGTCTTGTAACAAAAATATGTGTTGTAAAACAAAATATTGCTTCCTGTGAGATAGTGAAGTCAGAATGTGATAATTAAGTTCAAAAAACTTTTCTATCTAAAAAATGTGCCGAGATTAGATATTATTTCGTAATATTTCTTGAATTTCTTTCGGTAACCTCTGGCACACATGTCACCTAGTAAATATGGTTTGTTGGCGTCTTGCCAAGAAAAGGACATTGAAATTAAACTTTCCGATTTTTTATGTTATTTTTTACTAAATTCTTTTCTACGAATATAAAATATTTTATGCTCATTATTTTTATAAAGTAGTTGAATCCATGAAGAATTTTTAGTCATATTTTTGCCCCCCCCCCTTTTTGCCCTTCTTTCTTTGGAAATCACGCATCAAATTAGGTTAAAATTTTCCAGTGTCGTGCCACTAATTCAAAGATTATTTATAATTTTTTCCTCTTTGTCAATATTTTCACGCCACTTTTCTCGATATTGTTACGAACCTGCGATGATGCTTCCCTGGAATGTGACTGTTTTAAAGAAAAAGAGGCAATAACAGAGATTTCGTTGAACACCAAGGAAAGTTTGAGTAATGACCCCCTCAACGTTGATGAAAGATTTAGTGAACATTTTGATGATTAGCCAAGATATTTGGCAACTTTGGCGATAAAACGAAAGTTCCGAAAAAGGGTAGAGTCTTGTCGAAATCTCGATTAGGAGAAAAGTTATGAATTTTTCCTTAATTTTGATATTGACATCATACCTGGCTGGAATATCTGAAAGTACGTTGAGGTGCGAAGCTTGCACGAACGCGCCATAGTTGGCCGAGGGGTTGAACCGAGGAATCTGTCGGTAGTGTGGCCGAGCGAAGCAACCGAGAAGCGACCTGAATCTGTCAGGACTGATTGAAGGTGTCGGAGTCCATACGAAGTATTACTTTGGAGATTTGTCCGAGTTGCGAAACAGTAAGCTGGTGAGCTGAAAGTTGTTGAAAGTGCTATTTTGTATTTAGGTTACTAATCTGTCCAAATGTTGTGTCGCTAAGTGCTGTGTTTGTGCTGCTAATGTGTCCAACTTTTTCTACTTGTGTTCGTCTTGTCCTAAATATTTGCGAATAAAGCTTCATTTCCTCCTTGTTGGACTGATTTCACTCGTACACCCACTCGAGACCGAAGATTTTTTTTAACTATACTATGTATTGAAATACAAGGATTGTACTAGTCAAAAGTTTTTGAAGTAGTCGATAAGGTATTGGGAACTAAGGCTGCAGGCAACTAGTACCAATACTAATTATATATTGAAATACAAGGATTGTACTAGTCAAAAGTTTATGAAATAGTCGATAAGGTATTGGGAACTAAGGCTGCAGGCAACTAGTACCAATACTAATTATATATTGAAATACAAGGATTGTACTAGTCAAAAGTTTATGAAATAGTCGATAAGGTATTGGGAACTAAGGCTGCAGGCAACTAGTACCAATACCTAATTTAACGTAAACGATATTTCTTAAAAGACATTTAGAACTGTTTTATTTTCGATGATTTTTTAATATTAACCAAACTTTTCGACTCGTTTTTACCAATATTGTCCAGGAGGAGGTAGGAGTTTGACAGTTGGACTCGAACGTTCCCTTTGAAGTCCACCTATGAGAGGTACGTACCCCGTCGGGAATTGCTACATTAATTCAAGAAAATGATTTACAACACCAACAGTTTTACTGTAACAATAATGTTACAAATTAAATCTCC
Source organism: Nephila pilipes (assembly GCA_019974015.1). Classification (NCBI taxonomy): domain Eukaryota; kingdom Metazoa; phylum Arthropoda; class Arachnida; order Araneae; family Nephilidae; genus Nephila; species Nephila pilipes. Next base: position 414,192 of record BMAW01022125.1, read on the forward strand.
GAAAATTTTTCTCGACGGTTCAGTATTAATATTCGCGACTCAAGGAACGTCGACCTCCCCATTCGGGAAGTGAGCGTCAGAGTTACTCGCCCGTTCAGGAGGCATTTATTAAGAGGATATTCAAGTCCATTAATGGATATTTATCTTTCCCTTCCGTAATTATCTATTACTTCCGGTTGACTAATTTTTAATCGACAATGAATTGCCATATACTTACGAATGTACCCTGTGCTCCAATCTACATAGAAACTCTATTATCTTCCTGCTCGATGGACACTTCGATAGCAGCGCACCCTTTGAAAAAAAGGGGAAGCGCTTACGTGAACCGGATGCAAAAGACGTGACTTCTTTATTGAATGAGCCCACTGAGAGGAATTTGCATCCTAATTGCAATAAAATTCGTTTTGATTAGAACTTCATTTGTGTCATAAAGGCTTCCTGGGGGGGGGGTATTTATATAGTTTGTAATTGCATGTCAGAAAGCCGTAATATTTATAATAAAGTAGTTTTAGTTGTATGAGAAATAGCCAGCCTGTCCTACAAAAAACACATCGTTGTTGTCTTAATGTGAAATATGTCTTGGTTAATATGTATGTCTTATAAAATGCGTCTAGGTAATCAGTATAAACGAATTTCACGGAAAACGTATTGTAATGTATCGTAATTGGGAGGGATTTCAAACGTTTATATTATTCTGTGGCATGAAATTGCGATATTTCTTTTTGTAACTGTTATAGTTATTATATTTATTCAAAGCAAATTATGTGAGCTATCAGATTTTGTAGAAATTTCATCGGATGTCGTAAAATTATCAAAGGAATCCCGTAAGACTATTGTTGAAACAAACAAGAATCGAATTTGATTCTATATATCTCCCAATAAAAAATGAGAAAGGGCCGTTGATCAATGTTGTTAGATCCAACGCACGCACACATAGTACGATAAAAAGTAAGAAAGTTTACCTATGAACATTGACTCATTACTTATAAACCTTACATTTAATTAGATTTAACATTCTAATAATTTTTAAATACTTTTCGTCTAACGCTAAAGAATATGGTACAAATTTTGAACACGTTTGCTGATAGGAAATTTAAGAGAAAGATCATACTTTCCCCGCAACATTATTTTAAAATATTTAGAACTCTTCTACACATTTTAATATTAAAAAAAATATTTTTTTTAATTCTTAGAGCTGTTTTCCCCAATTATGTGCATGGACTTAATTGTACTAGAATTATTTATGATTTTACAAACTTTTTATTTCATACGTAACGAAAAACAGTCGAAATACAGCCCTATCTGATTTTGTGGATTCTAAAAAACTATAGTAGTACTTCCCTATAAGAGATTCCCGAATACCAGACATTTTGTCCCTTAAATAGAGGTAAATAAAGTTGTCCTTTATTCGGAGATATCCGTTACATGAAGTACTGCTGTATTTATAACACAAATCCTTATTCCCAGAATAGAACTTTCAAACATATTACACAAAACACCAAGCTCAAAATTTTATAATGATCAGAAGAAAAGCCTTAGCATTTTAAATGCATGACTGATATGAAAAAATGAGAAGAATCAGCTTAAAGTTGCGAAGGCCAATGAAAACGATTTAGAACACTGTCGAAGAAAGTTTAAATAACTCTCTAAATGATGTAGGTAGAACTACGAAGTTTCGTATGTGTATTTGGAATATAAGGTAATAAATCGTTTTTGCTGTTTGGGTCATTTTTAGGTACTATGTCTCCTTATTGAACTGAGCTTATCATATTGTTAGAATGGTTGGAAAAAATCCAGTAAATTTTTGCTGCAAAATCCTTTTACAAGTCGGATAAGAGGAAGGCTCAATCTACGGTGACTTGATTCTGTTGAATCTGATTTTGAGTTGACTGGAGAAAGGAATTGCAAAGGAAAAAGTCAGGTTATCTCAGAGGAATCTTCAAACGAAAGCTTTTCCCCCCCTTGGGCTATTGAGTCAAATACGATGTCTTCTTATTGAAAGCTATTTTGAGCACCATACATGGAGTAACACATCAATAGTATTTTATATTAAATAACGAATTTTGTATTTCTTCTCATAATTAGCAAGAATAAAAAATATTTTTTAATACATTCGTGAAAAATAACAAGCTTCGCAAATGCTCGTACTTTAACAAATGGGGCAAAGTAAGCCTATAAAATATGTTAGAGAAATATTAGTTCATTTAAATATGGGAGAGACAAAATTAACACATTAAAAGATTGCTCTGTGTAAATGTAGGGTTTATTTAGTATCGGTAGATGAAACCTCTTTCAATTACACGAGTATTAGCTCGCATTATTAAGTCCTGTCAACATCAGATTCGAAAGATTATCATTTTTTTTATTGTTTCAGCTCTTCATACAATGTTCTATTTTTCACTACTATTAATCTTCTGAATTTTTTCTCAAACATTTATGAGGAAAGTCTCAAGTGAATCAGTTGAAAGTTTAATGTGGTAGTTGATTGACTTTATCGAGGTATTCATAGGGTTTAAATATCAAGGGAAAACACTACCAGAATTGTAAAAGCTTCAGAACAAATTTAAAATAAATGGGATGGCTTGTTAAATTCAATTTAAAAACGTCGTGGTATCTTATCGAGGTAAGAATAAATTATTTACACAAAACTATTTTACATCTTTTTCACTTAAACATACTCAAATACGTCTGCATTTGTCGTGAGCTCCTTTCCGAATCTAAGTTTTTCATAAAAAGGAACAAAAAAAAAAGGTAAAAACAAAAGTCCGCATCTGGTTCTTGGCGCATATTCTCGCTCATCTGGGATGCTTATGTCACTTTTGGTAATGCACGTGTCATTTATTGGCATCAGAGCAATGTTTGAGTTACCTAGACCAACTGCTCTTAAATTTTTCTGGGGAAAATGTGCATCCATGCATTAGACTAAATTTTGTTAATGCAAGTGAGGGGACACACTCATAGATAGGAAGCTGGAATAGCAAAGAGAAGAATCGAAAATAGAAAAAGTTCCATAGGGTATCCCATGTTCGTGGGATAAAGGAATAATCGCCAGATCGCAATTCTTGTACATTTAAAAAAGTCAAACCCACGAGGGTTAGGATTGTTTATTAACGCCGCACTAAGAAGGAACGCGAGGGTCGTTGGGGATGGACTTCGTTACAATTAACCTTGGTTAAGTGACACTGGAGCTGGCACTCCAATCTCCAAAACTTCCACATCAAGCCACCGGGAGCACTTTAAGCCTTGAAATACTTGGCGTGCATCACTTCCTCTACGCAGTAGATTTTGAATGACCTCAAGACTCGAACCCTCGACTCGACGGAAGCTGATGAGAGAAAATTTTGGGAATTTTTGAGACTCCTTGTTTGCTGAATAGGAATCTTTTCTTTCGTAGTTCTAAAATAACACTATCAAGAAAAAGTCGCCTTTGTTTTCTTTCACGGATAATTTATTCTAATTCGATCGGTTTTGTCTTTCTCAAAAGTGCGTGAATGTAATTGGAGCCCACACAACATCTTGTTTTAAGATGACCCATGAATTAAGTTGTTGAAACCCGAGTTTTTTCAGAAAGATTCCGCGGGCTGAGCAAAATGAATTCGCCTCTTTTTTTTTCTTAAAACTTTTTCGAATGGTGCTGTAATGGGTCTCTAGAAAATTATAAATCATGCAGAAAGTAAGCCAGGAAAAAAAGAAGTTTCCGCTCATTTGGTGCAGTGATTTGCAAGGAAACAGACGTCACATGTTCGTGTAATGTTTTCAAATGTTTCATCATCCGATCAATTCATTTTTAAAATGTCATTATGTCATTAAGGACTCGAAAAACCAAAACAGAAAACACACATATACATCTTCCGATGAAAAACAGACAATACAGCGAAACATTTCGCAAAGCACTTCGTCTACTCAAAACATCGTCGCCGGATGAAAATTTTCATTGTATTTGAGTTTAGAGGATGTGGTAGAATTTTTAGCGAGGACAATGATTTTTTTTATCTATCTCTTCGTAAAATAATGCATTTATTATCGACAAGTCGAGACGAATAATTACTTAATATTATTCCTAATATTTTTAATTTAAAGTTTTTATTCTTTCTTGAGGCAATAGGTGTGTGCAGTGGCGTACCCAGAAAATAATTCTGGGGAGTGCATATTGTCACGACTGTGATGGAAGCAATTTTTTTTTTTAGTTTGGAGTTACCACTTGTTAAAAAGTAAAGAAAACGCGGTTTATGCGTCTTATTTCTTTTAAATAGGAGAAATAAGACGCATAAACCGCGTTAAAAAAGTTTTACTTTTCAAGTATTGATATAGTTTTATCAAGTAATAAACATTTGAAAATTAAAGACCATTTAAAAAAATGATAAAAATACCATGAGAATAAAATGTGCATTTTTTGGGGGAGGGGGAGGAATTTTTTTAGGGAACACTCCCTCCTCTTCATCAACAAACGCTGAACCAGAGGCACTCTTTCAGAGACAGCAAAGACTTTTCTGTTCTTTTCTCAGGAATCGGCTGGGTTGAAATCCTTTTTTCTTCGTGATGAAAAAAAAAAAAAAATTTCAGCGTGAAGAGAAGAAAAATTTCACAAGTTTAAAATTCAAAAAATATCTATAATAAAGTAATAAAAGAATAATCCAGAAATATTTCAATTTCGATGAAAAGTATTGGGAGTAGCATATATTTGCGCCCCCGGGTACGTCACTGTGTATGCGTTCTTTATTTTATTTTGTTACAAATTGAAACGTACGAATTGGATATTAGTGTTAATTACAAGTGCATCACGCGTGTTGAATGTATAAATATCTCCCCAATGACACAATGTTTTTGTGGCCACGATTTACCAGTGGTTATGGTTACGGACTCGTGGTCGGCGGTTTTCGCCGAATCATGGGATAGAACCTCTTAAGTTGAGAGGGTAGCTAGGGCTGACGCAGTTCAATTTGTCTTTTCTCAATGTCCTCCCGTTGGCGTCGTGTGGAAATTTGGATAGAGGGATGCCAGATCTAGTGTCATCCCTGTCATTTGACCGAGGTTCAAATTTACGAGATCCGTCGCCTGTAGTCCTCGTGTTGCTTTTCAATGGGAAGTTAATAAATAATCATATGAATGCATAAATATATAATTGTGTAACGACTTCGTGTCCTTCATTACTCGGATCTTGAGCAATATTTTAGTTAAGGATATCAAGGAGCAAATATTGATCCCAATAGAAGACATGTGAGAAGAAACCAAAATAATTTATTAATAGTCACTGCTGGAGGTTGAAAATCTCTCTCACTCTCACAACTCCCAAATTAACTTATCAATTCTAACTTAGGGTATACTAATAAATTCTTAGCTTACCAGTTCACTTGTATGATTCAATCGCTTCACAAATAGCCAATTCTTATCTTAATACTTCTACCATAAATCAGTTTCAATCCACAAAATTTATAGAACAGTTTCAGTCCCAATCAGAAATCTCTGTTTGCAAATCGTTATCCTCTTATCTTTCATTTCTATTTCATTCATATAACATTATCTTTAAGACACTTCATTTCCCTTCATCTTTATCAAATTTACCCAATCACGTTTCATTTTGGATGGGAAGAAACTGTAATTTATGCAATTCAAATTGATATGAAATCTCCGAAGTTAGTGAAAAGAAAATGGCGAATAGAACAACATCACAAATGTAAATCCATGTTTCGATGGTTCCGCTTCGGTATTTAGGATTTCATCATCAAAGCTCATGAAGTAATCAGCCAATAAATAGTCAGACAAGTAAATCTTTAAACCATGCTTATCATGTCAATATTATGACTAAAAAAATTGAATTACAAATGTGGAGCAGTAACTAACTCGCATCGTCAACAAAAGATAAACCCTAAAATTCTACTCACCTCAATGCCAGTACAAGGGGATCCGAGTCAGGAACTATACTCACTTCCAGGCTCCGAGTCAAATATCTCACTTCGATAGAGCACTTAATCTTCTCAAACCAGTGTCTCGTGCACTATAACCTCGCTAACCTTCTGACTCCTCTTAGCATTTAAACACTTTCCATCTCATCCTCAGCTCTGTCGAATAATTTCCAACAATTTTACCCCTCTTCAAAAATTTTAGAAAGTTGAATCTGAATCAAATAATTTTATGCTAACATGACGACCACTTTTTCCGGAATGAAATGAAATTACGGGGAAATCGAACTAGCTACAGTATCTCGTAGCTATAAACAATTCCTTTTTCTATGTTATACTCGTATATAAGACTTAGTTAACAATATGACTTAGTGGAAAAAAATTATGATAAGATTTACTAAAAAAGAATGCCCTGTTTTATGTAAATTTAGGTTATTAATTTATTTTAAATTTAAGGAAATCGCATGTTGTGCAACGTCCGATTGTCAATACTTCCTTCTCTTGCCATTATTAAGTTCACTGAGAGAATCACTCAGTCAAATGAAGAGAGAGACAGTTTTCATTGCAATCGAAATCTTTCTTTACTTGAGTTTGTATTCCGAATGGCAACTATCAGTTTTAAGTTTACATTCTGCATCCGTGACGTAAGCCGCACTGATTGATCAAAGATCGCTGTTTGAAAGCTGTTCATTCAAATGATACTCGTATGTTTCTCGCATTTATTCTCCAGTTTTTATTTGCAAGCTGTGAATAAATGTGTACATCGTTAACAACTCTAATTATTTTGCTGTTTTCATTTGAAATGGCTCGTTCGAACTCAAACCTCAAAAGCTCTTTTATTCAGAACTTCGAATAATCCATTTTTAACTTTAACTTATTTTATCTATGAAAAATATTTCTAAACGGGTTTAATATAACGTTTAAATAAAATGAAGTTCTTAATTACTACCAACTCAATCCGATTCGGGTCACTAACCGTGTGTAGATTCGAATGAAGCCAAAGCCTCCTTTCTGAACGCAAATCCAATACCGATGTTTCATTTGATAATTTCCGTTCGCTATCTTTATTACACACTAAACTATTTCGGCGAGTGTTGATTTCGACCCCGTGGAGGGGGAGGATAGTTGACTTAGGAGTGCTGGTGGCATTTCGAACACTTGAACAATGGATCCGAAGAAAAGTTACCCTACCTTTTTTTTGCCGAGCCTTTATCAACAAACCAAAAGAGACGTCTCCGTCGGGCTAGTTATTAAAGCGTTTTAACTTTTGTCACTGTTGTTGAAGAGTGCCGCAGCCTTCTCCTCCATCCTTCCAGTATCATCGTGATGATTCGAGGACAAACATTTTGAATGATATTTGTAGAGAAGTTAGTTTATCCAGTCATTGTCGCAATCGATATACATCCCTTCCCTTGGGATTGAGTTTCGCATGGAACAATTTCCATTTGACGTCATCGGCTGTCTCTAGATGAGTGGTGATCTCGTTGACACTTGCGCTGTAGCCGGTATATCTAGTTGTGATCTGTGTGAAGTTGTCTTAGACACACAGAGGCAAATGTTTTTGCGTCGAGGGCAAATACAACAAGCAGATCTAGCAATGGTGCCATCTAGTGTTTAAGTCCTGGATCAACACTTCGGCGGATGTCGTTTTCGACCCCGTGGAGGGGAAGGACAGTTAACCTTGATTGACGACAGCATTTCGAAGCCTAGACTACTGGATCCGAAGAAAAGTTATCTGACCACCTGGCGTCGCTGTTGAAGAGGGCCATCGCACACTACCAACAAAGCTATTTCAAATTCTTCGCTGCTCGTAAATGGATCTTCTCAATTCTATTCATTACACTTCACGAATTATTTAATCTCCATGAGTCCTATTTCATTCATAGGCAGAAATTTTCAATTCAAATACATCTTCAGTTAAAGGTCCCTAAAATGTTACTTGGAGAAAGCGTGATAGAACCTATGTCAGAATTGTACTTCATTTTTGGTCAATTTTACGTCCATTTATTGTGTATCTCTGCTTAAAACTTTTATAAAATCTAACTCTGTGTAGCTTTCCACAAAATAAAATGCGCTGCAATTAATTTCTGCTGAATAAATGCCGAATTCTTCTCACTTATATTGGGAAAAACTTTCGATAAAAATTTGAATTCGATATATTTTATTCTTCCTCCATTGTTCAAACTGTTGCCGAAGAATATTGGTATTCAATTGCCTTTTCCAGTCAAAGAAAAAAACATTTTCTGCAACATTTTTGTTTTGCTTCTTTACCTTTTGAGTCACCCGCGCTACTCGAATTTCCAATAACACATTCAGAATCCGACCTGTGGGAAGAGGACGAAGGCGCGCGACCTTGAGTGGAGGGACGGGGAGACTCAGAAAGGAATAGAAAATCAAAACGACGGAAACAAGCAAAAAAAGAAAAAAAAATAGTCCTTACCATTTTTGTCCTGAAATTTTTATATGTTGGTAAAATTTATTGTAGTAGTTGTAAAAAAAAACATTATGTACTTGAGAGTGATGTGAGAAAACAATTCCACATTCAAGGAAATATTCTACATTCTTTCTTTCACTGTTTCAAGCAGGGTCGCTCGCATTCCATTTTAGCCGCCTAAAACTAGGAATTATAAGCAAGACATTTGTATAAACCCTTGTCTTATATATTGTCTTTTATCGCCTAATTATCTTTCCTCTCTCTCTCTCTCTCGTTTTTTTAATTATTAAGAAATTATTTAGTCGAAATAGTTAGTTTGCTACCTCGGCTGTTATGATGGCTAATCGTTTCGGAAGGCACCACGACTCTCACTGTTTGGAGTCGGGGAAATTATTCCTTTTTATGTGTATTTTGAATGAGCTCCATATATATATATTTTAATAAAATTAATCACTGACCATATTTGGTACCTCAAAATACTTCTATTTAATTGTAATACAAGCGTAATATTATTCCTTTGATGAACTTTCTATTGTTCAGAATTAATCAAGAAATTTCAGAAAAACTATTACACACTACGATTAAAACTAAACCATATATACAATAAACTTTTACTTCTCTCTCTTAATTTTGACCCGTCGGGTGACGGGGTGTGTCAGAATAGTCCCACTGTAGCTCACGCATGTCGTAAGAGGCGACTAAAAGGGGTACCAGCGTCTGGGGGTATTGCCAGGCACCCTGCCCCTGGGGATTATATATTAAAGGACCTCAGACACTTGCCTTCTTTGGGTAAGTACAAGCATTGTGACTCCGAGGCTCCCTAGTGATCTTTTTCTTTCTCATGGGATTTACTGTCTTTGGTAAACACGGGTGACACACTCCCGGGGTACCCTAGCGATCCTTCCCTAGCTTCGACCCTCCTTCTTGTCAACCAATTTTTGTCTTTTTTCAATTTTTTCACGCCTGGACCACAGTTAAATCTTGTTTGGAGCAGCATAGCCACATCTGGCTCTTGCGCCAATAAACGTTACATTCACTCACTCCCTCTCTCTCCAAATTCGCTCAGAAAGTGTCCAAAATTTACCATTTTGTGGCTAAGTTATTAAATAGTGAGTGTACCCCCCATTATACTCCTACCTCGTTAATTTTAATCCTCTCCCCTTTCCCAACTTCTGCTTCTGAACCGCCGCCACTAATCATTCGATCAGTTTGTTATCACACGAGGAAGGACACCATGACTCCTCGCCACCAAGAAACACAGCTTAGCAAAATTCCCCCAGTAATAATGCGGTCAACAAAAATTACAATTTGCTCTTACGGGAAATTAATAGAATGACCTATTGACCGAATAAAAATTATCAGGACAATACATCAAACCTTTTTCAAGAAATCATAGAAATATCACTATTTTTTTAAAAGGAAAAAGCACTGAATTTTTACTCTGTCGAATCGATTAAACATCAACCCCTGAAAATAATTTTGAAAGGATTTCCTGCCACAACTGATATTACCGACATCTTAAAAGACTTAGAACGGGGTTTTTCGATCGAAAAGATCGGCCATCTCTGACAATTTAAAACAAAAAAGCCTCTACCAATATTTCTTGTTGAAATTCGTAAAACAGGGATCTTCGAAGAATTTTTAACTTAACCAATTGCCTCCTGATGACTGTTGAAGTAAATAGTTTCAAAAGGAAAAGAGGGGCGCTACTCAGTGCTATAAGTTTAATATTTCCAACCACTCACCAAAAAATTGCAAAATGCAGCCTAGATGCCTAAAATTTGGTCAACAATGTCTAACGGGAGACTGCCCCATTAAAAATAAATTGGACAACCATTTTGCATACGTTACAAAACAAATGGGTACATTGCTTCTTGGAAAGGATGCTCAAATCCCCCCCCCCCCAAAAAAAAAGCAACACACACAAAAACAAAGAAGGAAATAAAAACAGGCTCTTCACCCCCAAATTTACCTCAACGAATGAAACGTATTACGCACAGGCGTTCAGCGCCAAAAATATTTCTTAAGAGAGCACTGAAAATGAAGAAAACTCAATCTCTGCTCTCCATAACTTTTCTAAAAATAAGAAAGCAAATAATTCAAGCTAAACATCAAAATACAACAAAATAAATCAAAAAAACTTTGGCATCTCGGATGTAGCTCAAGAAATAAAAGACTAATTCCGAGCGTTTCCCAATCTTCTCGCTACTTTCAAGAAGATGAGAAAAACCGATGATAAATTAGGTCAACTGAACATTTTTATTCAAGAAAAAGCTGAATCCTCCTCTTAAATATTTAAGTTTATTCTAAATTAACTCTGATTTAAAAAACATAATTTCACAAAATTTTCTCAAAAATATTCTGAGTCCTACACCTAAAGAATTAAGAAAGCCCATCAGTCAATGATATAATTCACGATTTTTCCCACCCTCTTTACCCTACCTCCTCCAAGTACAATTTTAACTCTGACAAACATGGCCAACCTGCAGAATTGAATTTTAGTTTCTTTTCTCTCTAATTTAAGCCTGCAATTTTTTTAAACATAATTTTCTCGCACTGTTACATTTTTTTATTTTCCAAAATCTTAATTTTTTGCTCCGAATACTTGGATTGAATGCACTGCTTGAAAGCAAATTTCTAAACTGAACGGAGATAAAAGCCCATGGGGGGCTAAGCGCTCGAAAGGAAATATTAACATAGATGAAGGGGAGGGGTCTTTTTAGAAATTACATAAAGGCAGACAATTAATAGTGGGGAGCTTGTCCTTATTTTGATGCTTCGCTTAGATTGATTTCATGTTGTTTTATCCAAATTAATTTTTCCAACTAATCTATATTCTTTTTAAAAAGTTGATGAATGAAAATATACTTAAAAAAATGTGTGTAAAAAGTCTTTCTCAGATGCAATGCAGGAAGGAGAAAGGAAGTATTTTCCCTGACCTATTTGCTGATATAGATAGAACACAAGAATGCGTTCGAATCTAAATTCAAGATAATTTGATATCTCACTAATTAATTTAATTGTAATTTGTCTTTTCTTTTCCCCACTTCTAATAAGTTAATTAGCCACCCTAGGGACTATTGTTTTAATTAACGACAAAATGGCTCCCCACGCAGTTTTCATAATTAAATGTTTTCTGAATAGTTTTTTTTTAGGAAAATAAATAAATAAGTGAGTGAGTAAGTGAATGAATAAAAGAGTTACAGAGAAAGTGGGTGATTGAATGAGGAAATAAGTGAGTGAGTGAGCGAGTGAGTAAATGAATTAATGAATAAATAAATCAATCAAATTTCCATTTCGCTGTCATAACGTGTGTGCTTTAATTCTAATATTTAATTTAATAATTAATTTTAAGAAGTTAACAATTTTGGTGGATAATTCTGTTCTTAGCAACATTTTGCATATTACAATTTTTTATTAACATTTTTCTTTCTTCAAGGTTTATTTTTATTTTTCTTCTCAAGCTGAGAAATATAATAAAAAGTATAACTAATGAAATAAAAAGGAATTTTTAGTTCTTGCTCCATCTTGTGCGAGTGTCTGGCTTTTCGAATTCTGGAATGTTCAGATCAATCAAATTAGAGTTTTTAAGAGTGAGGATATTTATTACATTTATTGTGTACCAAATACTTTCGATAAATATATAGTTTATCACAGTAAAACTTCTGTAAGCCATTCATCAAAAGGACTGACGCAAAAGGTAAATCTAAAATTATGCCAATTTTATTGATTTTTATATGAATTTCATTTTCTTGTGTAGTGTTGATGAATATACAAATTCATTAGTAATCATTGTAAAATATATTTTTCATTGTAAAATATATTTTTTCAAAAGAAATACCTTTTTGTTATTTCATTATAATTGATTCATTAATTATATTTTATGAAGCATTCCCTCTCTTTCTTTTTCTTCTAATTTTTGTTACTAAGAATATACTCTCATCAGCTCTTACTTCTATTTAACTTGGCATTCAAAGTACTATTAGATGAATTATTCGAATTGAATTAGAATTTTTAATATGGTCATATGAAAATATCAAAAATTCATTTTTAATACTATAAATATTTTCAGTGACTGCATGATGTGTGCTTATAATTCAGGTAAATCTTTCATACGCCATTGAAGGCCCGTTGTGTAGCGGGAATGATGCTTATTAAATCTGGTCGGAGGTCTCTTGTCCCCCCGTTGGCGTGGGATGGATGTTAGGAAAGGGAGGGGGCAGCTAAGGTGTCGTCTTCGTCACTTGACCGAAATTCAAATGATGAAGTCCGATGCCAATTGAACCCTTTTCTTATCGTGTTTCTTCTAAATGCGACGTCAATAACAATCAGTCAATCAATCAGCTAACGTTGAAATTTTTCTTATAGCCTTGATTAACATCGAGATATCGGACCTAATATAAATGAGAAAATGACAATTGAAAAAGAGTTCACAGTAACAAAGATGTTCATAAAATGAAACATAATATCATGACTAAAGCAAATTATCCATATTCTCTGTCTCTTCTTATGACGGTTCTCCTTGAGCCGCTTGCTACCTTCTCACCATGACACGTGGCAACATGATCCCCTTTAACCTTCTCATCTTGACACGAGGCGGCACATTAGAACAAACAATTTTTGCGAATATTCAGCGTACGCAACTGTGGTATTAGTATTTATGCACGGATAATCACCAGAAGGACACAGCAGCAGAGGGGAAAGAGTTATTGCCTTGTCGATCCAAAGGCCTCTAAATATTTAATTACTTGCTGCAATTTCATCCCATATAAGAAGAAGACATCTCGCACCAGAAGCTTCATCGTTCTCGCATTGTAACTAACCAGAGTTCTCCGAAGTTGTTTCTTGGTACTCGAATCTTGCTTGCTTTTATGTAAGAGATTACTCGACTATTGTTCTTCATCACTATGTTCCATTAAAGCATGATAATTTTATGATACAATCTGTATCTTTTCAGTTACCAATTATGTATAAATTTTGTACAGATTTGAAATGATATCATTTTGCTGCATTGAAACGAATGATATTCTTATTACACAATTGTTCATTAAATGACAAATAAATGATTATTTAAAATATTAAATTGTTCTAGATCATTTACAACCTTCTGATCTGAGACAGATGAAGTGTGGCATCATCTCATTACCCTTTCAGACTCAAGTGGTTAAGTCTCTGAGAATAATTACTATATCTAAGTAAAAAAAAATGTTGCTTATTTCAGAAAAAGTGATCAAAAATGAGGGACTGATACCCCATAGGGTATAAAGTGGAACAAGATATAAAAACAATGGTCCAACTAGAGAAAATGTCAAGTTTAGAAGAAAGATGGCCAATTTTAGAAGTTTTACAGCATCATACATAATTCCCTCCCCTCCTCCCCGCAATGAGAGGAACATCTCATATTATTTTACATTTAAAAATTAATTTTAATGTAAAACAATATATATGCATGAACTCTGAGTCCAATTTTATACAAAGCTTTGATTAATGTCTTTTTTATGTATATTTATTTAATTCAGTCTGGAAATAGAAGTTTTGTTACGTTTTTTAATTAACGTCATATAAAGAACAGCTCAGAGGGCTATTGGCGTGGACTTCGTAATTTTAAACCAAGGTCATGCGACGAGAACGGCACCTGAGGCTGGCCTCCTCTCACAACATCCACACAGGAGGACTGAGTGAGCCTCGACAGATTTAACGAGCATCAGCCGGGGACAGGGGGTCGTCAGGGCATCAGGGCTCGAACCTCGACTCGACGAAAATCTCCGACCGCGACCATGGCCACTAGGATGCACAGGGTCACAGTGGAATTCAAGATAAACATGATGCATTGAGCAAAACAGAGAGTGTCAGATTTCAACTCAATCGAGAGTACAAAATTAGCATTTAATAAGGGCAAAGCAAACTCCACACTCCTGAGGCAATATCTTTCTTGAACATCATTGGGTCTAAACGTATATACATCGAGTTGCAAAAATTGATCAATTCAAATTATCCGTTTTTTTTTTTTTTTTTGCATATCTTCATGTCATATATCTTAGGCTTTTCTATTTCACAGCTTACCATTCCTCACACTACTTTCTGCTTTTACTTAACTTTAGAAGCTTTACTTAGTTCACCTTATTTTCACCTTTTTCTAAACCTTCACTTTTCTTTCCCCCCTATACTCAACATAACTACTTATTATTACTTTAGAATTCATAAATCATATCACTTTGTTTCTTCTTTACGGTAGCTGACTTAGCTTCATCTCATAAATTCATATGAGATCAGACACTTTTTTTAATAACAATTTAATTTATTCAATAACACAGTTCCGGTCTCGTGCAACAGTGATCAGTGCAGTTTACAGTTAACTCAATCACTACGATTCTAACTTTCTCGAAGTCAACTCGCTCGCGTCCGCTCCTTTCGGAGAATCAGTCTGATCTGCTCTGAAGGGGATCGTACGACCTCTCACACCTTTACAAAAAAGCGCTCTCTACAGGAGGGTTTAAGCAAGGAAATAACAGTAAAAATACTTTCAACATCATACTTTATTTAATGTCTAGTATGCAGGTATCATTTTTTTTTTCACTTTCTAAATACGAAAACTCTTTTTTTAAACACTTAAATTTGCGTGAACATAATGAGTAATTTTTCGTCCGATTCTGCGCACATGATCTAAGTGAAATCGTCGCTTCTTTCCAACATTTTTAATTTTTTATTTTTGAAAACTCGTTTCGTAAGATTGCAGTGCTTGGCAGTAAAAGGTAACGGAACTAATTCTTTGAAGTTTAATAGAAATGGCTCGTTATTTTATTGGAAGAACGTGTTTTTCTTTCGATAAATTTCATTACGTCTAAATCATTTTAAAAACGCAAGAGAAATTTAAAACTGTTACTAAAATGCTCCATCTTTAAAATAGTTAAAGATTTCGGTCAAGGGAAGTGTCTTGGATGTGGATAAACAGCGAATTCAGACCGTGTTAACGGGAAACGACAACATCAAAATTTCCTTGGACAAACCCAGATAAATCTTGCGAAAATTACAGTTGGAGCAAAGGGATATTCTATGGTTCAGCGCATCAAGCTACCAGACATTTGAAAATTGCCCCGTATCGTTAACAGTCCGTGCAAGAATTGTATCCTAGTCATCAGCGCAAACGGCTGCATTTTGTGTTTGATTTCTCCGATTTATTCACCAATAACATTCCAAAAGCAATGATGTTTACTTCTCTCAGATGAAGCTCAGTTTCAATAGCTATGTAAATAGCCGAAATTTCCACCCTAAGTAGTCAAGAATGTAGATTAAAGGAAACCCTCTTTGCACATCCACAAATTGGTGCGGAGTGCTCTGTCAAGGCGATAGGATCAATTATTTTTTTACCCAAACCCTTCCATTCAAAGTGTACCTGGACATAATTCAAGACTTTTATTTCTTCACTAGAATGCAGGACGGTTACTGCTGGTTTCAACAAGACGAAAAGGTCCTCCACACGCATTCTTTCAATGAAAGTGCTTAAAGAAGTCTTTGACTGACGGTTTAATTTCAACAGGCCTACCTCCTGTAGCTCTGCTTGTTAGATTTTTTTTTTTTATAGAGGTCTCATCTCTATAGGGTTGAAGATCCTGCAAACATCGATAAATTAAAATAAATCATAACTGAAAAATTTCGTCAATAACACCAACAATGTTGCGGAGTGTGTATAAAAACTTTTATCAAACTGTATGTTTACATTCAAATTGGTAGCGAACATTTTCCAACGTTTGCCGTAAAGAATGTTGGTAAAGAAATTTGAATTAAATTATGTTTTCAAAATAAAATTATCCACAAGTAACATTGTACGTCTCCATTTCTATTTTACTTCTACAAATCAACTGTGTGTCGAAACTGTCTCCACGTTTAAACAAGAGTTTCAAACAAATTACTCTCGAGTGTTAGAATAGTTGCCGTCAGATTTTGGGAATTAATGAGGAAAACCAACGGCTTCTCTTTTAAACTGATCACCCTGTACGTGTATGCAAAATTTCAGCTCGTTGGTGGAGAATTGGAAAACAAATTTTTGAACTGAAAGACGTATTGTCTTACACATATATACAAAGGAACATAGTAAATTAAATAAAGCTTATAAAAAAAGTAAAAGGAAAAGGGCATTTTAACTGAAGATGATTACAGTGAAAGATGCGTCCGCTAATATAGTTTTAAGACATATTCGAATTCCGAGCCTTATTTTTGCTTGGTTTGTTTTAGCAAACTCCAATTATGAGAGGTATCATATGCGTATTAAAATATGTAAGGTTTAAGATTTACCAAAGCGTGGTTTCCAATGCAATATGGGCATTGTAAAATCATTATTACTAAATATCCAAAAGATATCCAGTTAAACTTATTCCACCTAACTTGCCATATTGATCCTTATGCACTCAATGATACTGATACCATTGTTGATTTATTTGGTGTGAAAACCGTAGATTGAAGTAACCCACAGTATCGTAAAGGTTTATTTTTTTTCTCAGGATATTGCAAGTTTTTATTATTACTCAGGGTAATCGAGATGAAACTTAATTTTGATTTATAATTTTTAAACTTCCTGCAGAATCACCTCAGAGTCTATATTTCTCAAACGTTCAAGAAGGCCTTCATGTGAAATCAGCAGACATATATTAATCTCTATCTTCTACATACTGCAGGCTTCTTCAATCTTCGGCTTTCTAATGTACATAAAGGTCTTAATAAGCAGAATAAACTTCCTCTAGGTATGTCGGCTATTTCAGTAATAATCAAAACATCACGATTCTCTTACGTAAATGAAACAAGTTTGATTTTATTAACGTTTGCAACAACAACAGCTTTCAAATCATTTTGAACCTCTGCAAATGGCGAGGACGACACCTGAGCACAACTCTCTCCTGGCTTCATCACAACACCAATGCTGGGAGGACATCATTAGATTTAACGTGCATCAGCCCCGGCTACGGCGGGTCGTAAAGAACATGAAGCTCGAGAACCTACGACACGATAAAAGCGCCATCCGCAGGTCCGTTACCATGACCACTTCAGGCAGCCGCCACTAAAATGAAATTACTTTTTTGATAATGTATAAATTCACAATTCTTGAGGTACAAATTTAAAGAAATCACAAATTTCTAAAATGTTTTTTTTTTTTAACATTCGGTAAAAAGTTAAGTACCTCTGAAATCTTAGGTTTGAAGGTTTTCCTCCTTTGGAAATCTATATTGAGAATCATGACCAATGTTCTAAATTTAAATTAATTTTATTTCTCTTTCCCTCTTTCAGCACAAAAGATTTTGGGGTCGCCTTTCGACTGACGAGGTGTTGACAAGTTGGCGACAGTCTTCATTTACAAGAGAGTGCGGAAATGAAGCTATTATAAGTGCATGCTGTCCACCTACCGCATCTTCGTCAGCGGGTAACCAGTTTATCGTGTGTCCACCCACTTTTGAGAACTAACCCATTGAGTCACCCAACCGGGGAATTATCTTCATACCACGTATTTGTTTCAGAGAAATTTAATTACGGTGTACTTTTTATGAAGAAAAATACAAAGCATTCAAAATGCACGATTTAACAATTTAAGCGGAAAATGCTATCAGATCGGTTTTATAACTTGAGCTTTGACAGGGACGTCAAATTTTCTGTTTTAATCCATTTACACTTAAGATGGATTAACGTCGCACTGAGAAACAACACGAGAGGGTTATGGGTAGAATACTAGGATGACGCTCACTTAAGTGATTGGGAAACGACCCCTGAGAGACCAATCACCCCACACAGCATTTATGAGTGAAATTGTTTCCCCAATTAAGGAAAGTAACATTTCATATAGACAAAGAATTATAAGATAATACATAATTTTGAAATTCAAAAATGAAATAAAAACTTGCAATACGTTAACGGGCAGAAATGTACGTGAAAGGGCTGTGGCGACGGACCTGGCAATTTTGAGTCTCGGTTAGAGCTGACACCCTAAGCGGCATTTCCCTCTCAAATTTTTCACACCTCATAAAAGTTACACGTTTATGAAGAGTATCATCAGGTGTATACATGGAACTGTACAGAAACAGGTAGTGTTTTGTGTTACTTCATATCAGTTTTTTAATTAAAAAAAATTTATTTATAAATCTACTTTTTTTTATAGAAATTGACAAATATAAAACTTTTTTTGCGAACATTTTCTAATCAATCTATAAATCATACGGTGATTTAATTTTTTCGACAGCTTGTGTAACAATTTACGATTTGGAAAGCGGGTCATGATACTGGGATAATGGGAAATTTGGTGAGAGACTCAGGTTCACCTTCAATTCACCGATAGATTCTATGCTCAAATGACTCACAGGTAGGGTCGGCCGTTGAAGCTGAGGTCACCAGTCGCCAGTTCATGATGGACGTTGATCAAGACCAGGTGTTCGGGTCTGATTCCACAGAAGATCCGTTGTGCAAGGTCTTTACTTATGATTTTTTTCGCGTTGCTTTTAAGTGCAGCGTTAATAAATATTAATCAACTCACAAGTGAAATGATGGGATTTCTTTTTTAACCATTCAAGACCAGTTTTTTCCTAATAAAAATTAATTTTATAAACTTTAAATGATACTTATGCTATAGGAAAAAATCTAATAGAAACATATACAATGCCATAAATGATTTGCTTATATGTGGTTGTATTTTCATTAGATAATACTTTTGTTGATCTAGCCAACATACAAATCTGTTCAGGGCCCAAGGTCCTCCCTTTGGCGTGGTGTGGATGTTAGGGAGAGGGGCTGCCAGCTCAGGTGTCGTCCTCATCATACCCGTGGTTCAAAATTACGAGGTCCGTAATAGCCCCTCGTGTTGCTTCTAGTGCGACGTTAATAAAAACTAAGCCAAACTAAACATACAAAAAAAAATGCGATTCTATACTATCTATATCAACTAATCCAACAGACAAGGTTGCTAAAACATTATATTTAATATTTGAAAGATGGTATATTCATTTGAAATTAATTATGACGATGCAATTAGAGAACTTTATTATTTCAAAACCTTTCTGAAGTAGTTTCGAGAATTACAAATCGTTAAAAAAAAGTTTCGTGCAAAAACAAAATCTTTTCACTATACAACTTCAACCATATTAATAAAATCTTGTAATCAAAAGTTTAGTTCATTGACAATGAGAATATAGTATATATATATATATAAACTTTTTTACATTAAAAGAGATCAAAGAATTTCTGAGGAGATACAAAGAAGAATAGAATGCATAGAGTGAAAAGCTGTCCATACTCATAATACACGGAACACAACATCAATTCTGGGTATCTTTAAAGGTTCTTCATACTGATATCCTTAAAAATTTGGAAGAGTTTAAGTAGTGAATAAATTTAATTCGTTGACCTTTACATTGTTTAAAGAAAGAAGAGGAGGAGAAAAGTTGTTTTAAAAAAAGCTCGTTTTCGATAAAATTTTAAGATCATGTCTGAAAAGAAGTATTTTTTAAAGATTATTTTACTTATTACTTGTGTTCCTTGTTATCTATTACTCGAGTTTCATGTTTCGGAATCTTTTGGAAAAAATCAATCATTTTGAATACATAGTCCGTATTTTTTTATTGTACGACGATAGGTTACCTCGGCTGCAGAAACTTTTATTGGTATGAAAAACAAACAGAGAAATTCAATCAGTATTTAATCCATCGTTCTTTAAAGACTTTTGTTATGTCAATTTGTTTTCTTTGTGTTGTACAAAGTTATTTTCGAAAGGTCACACGTTCATCACTCGCTCTCAGTACTTCCCTACTTATCAATGTTCCCAAATTTCAGTGTATCGTGAAAAAAAATCCCCAACAATTATAAATAAAAATACAATTATTTTTACATGAAGGATATTAAATACATTGTCCTTGGACAAATCAATACCTCTATTTTAAAGACACTCATTTTCGGACTTTTAGAATGGTACGATAGTAAAACCTGGAATAATTTTTAGAGTTGTACAGATATTTTAATATAGTGATTTTATATATACATGAATGAAGAAGTCAATAGCAAAATTCTGAAATTTTACGTTCATAAAGAAAACAGGAGGGTCTTGGAATATATATTTTATTTAAATTTTATTTTTATTTT